>CAJQZN010041368.1:54727-67885 GCA_907164685.1 Colias eurytheme
TATGAGGTTAAAACCAAAATCCAAGATGGCGCCGACGAAAATTTGACATCTTGTCGTCATAGGTGTAATTTTCTTAATAATAAAGAAGTAAACTAAAATAAAATAACAGATTTTCGTCGGCGCCATCTTGGATTTTATTTTTGACCTCATATTGGTTAATAGCTACCCCAAAAACCATGAAAATGACACCCATGACGAAAAGATGTAAAATTTTCGTCGGCGCCATCTTGGATTTTATTTTTGACCTCATATTGGTTAATAGCTTCCCCAAAAACCATAAAAATGACACCCATGACGAAAAGATGTCAAATTTTCACCGGCGCCATCTTGGATTTTAGTTCTGACCTCATATTGCGTAATATCCACCCCAAAAACCATGAAAATGACACCCATCACGGAAAGATGTAAAATTTTCGTCGGCGCCATCTTGGATTTTAGTTTTGACCTCATATTAGTTAATAGCTACCCCAAAAACCATGAAAATGACACCCATGATGAAAAGATGTAAAATTTTCGTCGGCGCCATCTTGGATTTTATTTTTGACCTCATATTGGTTAATAGCTACCCCAAAAACCATGAAAATGACACCCATGACGAAAAGATGGCAAATTTTCGTCGGCGCCATTTTGGATTTAAGTTTTGTCAAATTGCTTTACCCCACCAATCCGTTCAACAACCCATAAAAAAAGAGGATCTCAGTCAACATAATTTTTAAAACATAATTTTAAATTACAAATAACTGGAATATGAAACTTATACAGTTTACTCTTATAAAGTATCAAATATTTCAAATCACGAAAACGACAGTATACGCACAATAATCTTTTTCTAATTCGTTTTTATTTTTGGGACGAGGAGCGATACACCCGTCCTTCCAAGAGCGCTTCTGAGCGCGGTCTGACGACCCGCGAGAGGAAAATGTATGAAGAAATCGACAAGTATTTTTAATTTAGCTTATAATTGAAATAAAATTTTGATTTAGATACAATCAAATTATCACAATCTATAAAGGACTATATATCCCTCAATAATTTATAGGTAAGAAGATAGATTAGGCTTTTAATTTTCTTAAAAGTGTACCGGTTTAGACCCCATTTTTTTGCATTTTATGCGATCATTGTGCTGGGAAAATCGTATTTCAGTGACAATTTTGTATGACGTCGTACAATTTTTATAAGATGATCGTAGAACTGAATATATTATCTTTAAATTAAGATATTACTTTGTTCTCACGTGTAAGTGCTTTGAGTTAAAATTGTACCGTAAAATAGCGGTTTTTGTTAAAAAACTGTTATAGCACCCTTAAGAAACGTCAAAACGGCGGGATTCCTCGACCCTTAGCATTCTGATATGAATTGAAATTTGATAAGTTTCTAATTCAATTGAATCTCGAACTTTCCATTCAATCTTCGATAAAAACAAGAGGGCAATAGAATATATTTTTTCTAGAATTTTCCTTTTTATTTCGCGCTGTTATTGTGAATTGAGACTATTAGGGGTGACTGTTCTGTAAGACTTTTTGTCTTCGTTGATTGGTTAAAAATAATATTTATTTAGAGCTTTCAAATATTAACCACCTTTAGAAGAATAGTTCATCAATTCGATTGATATGTTTGTATGTTTGTACACGTATTTATCACAGCCACTGATCGAATTGTGGTTGTTATATTTTTATGAATAACTGCACGTTCTTCAAATTTTCCCGTATGTAAAAATATTTTGTTGAAGTGAAACTTTTTTAGGCGCGTTGAGATGATTTTGATATTTGAATCTTGCCAAAATAGTTTCACTTCTGACACGTGTGCTCGGCATAGACGCTCTTTTTTTATTGATACAAAAATATTAACCGATATGTTAACTGTTAAGGCTGTATGAGTTAGTGTATTTATTTAATAGTTTCAAGTTTATATAACTTGACTTTTACAAAATAAATACGTATTTTCTTATCAAATAGCCTTCAAACAAACAATCCTTTTTATTTCAACGTTAATAGCATGTTTGTCTTAATGAAATGCATTTAATTAATTTGTTTACAAGTAGAATGCTATCGGAGAGAATCCACCATTTTAGTAAGAGCATACATTAAAAGTTATTTCATTTAGTTTTATTTATTTATGGCTTGAAGAGATTTTAAACACTAGTTGCTGGTGTCGGCTTTGTTCGAGTTTTTCCTGGGTAAACTTACACGTAAACATATATAGAGATGTCCTGGTGTACTAAAGTCTAACGTTAAATAAAGGTCTAATTAAAATGAATCCCAATAAGATTAAAACACAAAACCTCTTAACATATACATATAATGCTGACACCTATTTCCGAATTAGCAACTTTGATTTTTCTTACATGTATTTTTTATGTTATTTTTTTCGTCATACATCCTCTTAAACATGGCTCTTACAATTCATAGAAAATTTTAAAATATACAAATAACGGGTTTTAACTAAGATAATATTAGATAGAGCTTATCAATAGAACAGCATGCGGGTATAATTTATCACTTTAGACTTATCAAGCTATGAGGGACTTAGGAAATTAGGTTTAGGTTGGGAAATGTAATTATCTGTATGTTATAGATGATGTCATAATATCTGTTCTATTCAACGGAAAATAATGGCACTTGTGAACTTACATAATGCCTCAAAAACGTTTAATAAATTTCTGAGATACAAGTTTTTCTTATTGTTAATTTAATAATTTTCATTGAGATTCATCTTTATACTATATCACTTTATACTTTATTGAAGAAAATGTTATTCGTGTAACAATAAATGGTAATGTACTATAGGAAGAGCGAGATGTTCTAACACAAGCATTAAGGATGTCTCAGACTGATATAATTGTTAACAAATTTGTTACTGAATAAATATTTTTGATTTGGATTTTGATAATAAATAATATAGCATCGAATCCTTATTTACTTCCTATTTTGTAATCTCCAATCTCTATCATGTACGATGTATCAAAATTACTTCGTAATATTTTGATGTTAAACAAAAAATCGTATTAATGTCAATAATTACTAATCGCTAAAAAAACATATAAAAATTCTTTCAATTAATAAAACACTATATTCCAGGTCTAGCAGTGCCCTTCGTCGAGTTAACAGTCGCCCACGCGTCCGTACTTACCATTCTGGCGATCAGCTTTGAGAGATACTACGCGATTTGTGAGCCCCTCCGAGCTGGCTACGTGTGCACCAAGACAAGGGCCACGTTGATATGTGCGCTGGCGTGGTTCTTTGCTGCTTTGTTTACTAGGTATGTATTGGCGTGGCTTGATGAGCGCGCAATGGACTGTGGTGTTTGAAAAGTGTGCTTTTAAGTTTGCTGCTATATTAATTATTGGGAATGTATTTGGTAAGGGGATAATGGATTGTAATGTTGGAATGTGTGGTAGGGTAGCGTTAAATGTGTGCTGGCGTGGTTATTTGCCGCTGAACACAGTAGGTATGTGTTCTAGGACGCTTGGTGAGCGAACAATGGATTGTGATGATGAAAAAGTGTGATAACAGTGATAGAGCCATTGCATGTTGGGAAAGTATGCTAGAATAACTTGAATATGTGCGCTGGCGTGGTTCTTTATTGCTTTTGTTAACTAGGAATGTATTTGATGAGGGAACGATGGATTGTGAAGTATGAAATGTGTGGTAGGGTAGCGTTAACATGCGCGCTGGCGTGGTTCCTCGCTGCTTTGTTTAGTTTAGTAAACAAATCATCAAGCCACCTTGATGAGCGAGCAATGGATAGCGATGTTGGGAAAGTATGGTGATCGGCTATGTTAATATGTGCGCTGGCGTGGTTGTTTGCTGCTTTGTTTAGTACATGTGTATTTGGGGCGCTTGGTGAGCGAGCAATGTATCGTGATTATGGGAAAGTCTAAGGGTGTGATTTCGATTAGTAAAGTAATTATAAGGTAAACAGATCTTTAAGGTGATAACCAAATAAGAATTAATTAAGAATGATGTTTAAATGAATGACAAGATTTTTAAATATGAAGTATGTTTTGCGCCTTGAAAGTTGAATCTATCGAACTGATTTTATCACATTTGTCAATGAAAATAACATAGCTTCGTTATTTTTTAGTAAAAGCGAAGCGAAGCGAAGGCGAATTGTTAGAATTATGCGAAATATTTCACAAGAATATAAACCATTGGTTTTGTTTGGTTTGGTGTGATATTACCATGTTTTAAATGTATAATACGCACAAAATATTTATAAGGCCATATATAATACCTCGATACCCCACATAGAAACTTCTGGGGTTCGCTTGTGTGTTTTGTATTACTGCTGTTATCAAATACTTATTAAATTAACTAGCGGTCCGCCCCGGCTTCGCCCGTGGTACATGTTTACGTTTTCTCTACATAAGAACCATCTTCGTACTTCAAGGAATATAATAAAAAAGAATTATCGAAATCGGTTCAGCCGTTCTCGAGTTATGCGCTTACCAACACATTTTGCGATTCATTTTTTATGTAATATACTAGCGGTCCGCCCCGGTTTCACCCGTGCTTACATATTTACGTTTTCTCTACATAAGAACCATCCTTGTACTTCAAGGAATATAATAAAATAAAAAAAAGAATTATCGAAATCGGTTCAGCCGTTCTCAAGTTATGCGCTTACCAACACATTTTGCGATTCATTTTTTATATAATACTAGCTGTTGCCCGCGACTTCGTCCGCGATTACGTCGTTTTTCGTCATTCGTCGTTTAAAAAAAATACGTGACACTTTATTTTTGAATGTTCTTAATTGTCTCTTATAAAAATTAACTACATTAAAATTGAATACTCTGATAAGAAAATCTTAAAATCGGAGGACATCGAAAATCTGAGGAAAACATGAGTGAATTTGATTTAAATTCTACATTACTTAGTAATTCAAATAATAATCTAAATTAAATGTAGATTAACAGTTTGAGCGCATCATTATATAATATTATGTACCTCAGTATTAAATTACGTTATAGTTTACATAGTAATTTTACTAAAAACACGATGACTTTCTTTCGCGCTCGGTACAACAAACTAAGCATGTTTGTGGTACGTGGCCCGCGTCACTCGACCCCCCGTGAGTTCCCCTCCGTTACTATGCGAAAATACATTCGTCGCCCTACTGTAGGAAAAATTGTAATATTTTAAATTCGAGAAATATTGATTTCTTGTATTCGACTATTCGTTGTAGTCGAATACAAGATATATTTGAAGAAACTTAGGTTGGCCTTCAGGCAAAAGGGATCCTATCAAATGATAAACTTGACCTTGTATCTTAAAAGTAAGCATGAAAGGATCCTCTGATAATTGTTGAGCACCAAAGGATCATTTAAAACGCACTACTATAAGAGCGAATATTGTCTAAGAACTGTTTAGATTGCACATGTTCCTCTAAAAGTAGTGATTTCAAAGGTTCTAGTATATCTTCAAACGAAAGCCGACTACTTACTCTTCTTTAAAGCATTACAAAAAGAACATACTACGTTAATATCGCCTATACAGAAGATGATCTGTAATCAATTGTGAGGTTCCTTATAAGCAAACCCACTTTTATATTTGTCGGACCACACCACCGAACTCGTAGATTGATCTTCTATGTTTACCTCTAAGTCATTAAGACTGTCGAAATCTGTCTACAGTAAGACGGGCCTCTCGCTATTCGTCCGTTTCAAGAGACCAAATAGTTTCAATTCTTAATCTTTCATTAAACAAACTTATTAATCGTACTTGTCTCAAATAATCTTGTCTCAAATAATGGTAATATTCGCGTCCCTACTCTAGTCATTGCTTATGCTCATGTTCATCTTCAAGAGATCGAATAATATTATGGTGCACCCTATTATTTGTCAAACGGTCTTCATATTGAGTAAAAGTTTCAGATTATCGAGATAAAATATGCCATTTGCGATCAGCTGTGAGACGTTATACCCTCTCAGTGAAGGTTTCGGTCTCACAGGCAATTCTCGTTGTGAAGCGGTTTCAGGTTCTCGGCATAACACATGTTGTTTTCGGTCAATAGTATGCCTCTTACCTCTAACGATCCTTGAGAACTCTTATTTCTCATTTTCTTAGCTTTGCTCGAATTTCGATATAAAGATTTTTTAGGTGGCACTGATGCGAGTGAATAAAAATTAAGTTAAAACGGACTGAGAGTGTTATAATCATCAATCATCATCATCATCAATACATATAATAAAATTGTGGAAAAGCGATGTCTGTACAATGAAAATATGTAGAAAAAAATTAGCAGGTGTTATTATTAAATCGATCTTGAACCCAAAACTGTGGTTAAATTTTTTTTTGTCTGTTTGTCTGTATGTTTGTGCACGCTAATCTCAGAAACGGCTTATCCGATTTAGATGCGGTTTTCACTAATGTATTGTGGTAATTTTCATTTAACATTTAGTGTTTATTTTATATCAATCGGTTCATTAATAAAAAAGTTATGACAATTTATAAGTAATCACGGCGAACATTTGCTAAGGCATTCTATTGTACCCTGTACAGTGTACGATAAAACGTAATTTATCTGTTATATGTACGCTACAGTTATTCCTTTACATGTCCAGGTGATCATATCAAAATTCCCCAAGGGTTTGGGGGTAAGCTGAGGTAGTAGGGGGGGGCGGGGTCAAATTAACATTATGGTTACTTCTAATAGGTAAATTTTCCACATAAAATGTCCTTTAAATTATGTCGTATTATATTTTTAACCCCCGACGCAAAAATACGGGTGTTATGTGTTTGACTGCTATGTATTTCTGTGTGTGTGTGTGTGTGTGTCTGTCTATGGCACCGTAGCTGGCTAACGGGTAAACCGAATTAGATGCGGCTTTTTTTTGTTAGGCAGCATATTTTCCGACGCTGGTTCTTAGATAAATTGTATCAAAATCGGTTCATCCACTTATTATACCTACATAGGGGTAAAAGTGGGAATGAAAATGATATAATAATTTATTTTTAAAGATCGTCGGGAAGTTTATGAAATTATTTATTCCTTTTTCTATACACTTTTCTTCGTCTAAACGGTTTAGTTACGTGCTCCCTCTCTCTCTCTTCAGCCTTTAGTTACGTGCGTGAGACAGGAAACATCTAATTTGGATTTGTTCCTGGATTTGATAAAAATTGAGTATCGATTAAGCTGATCAGTGGCTACACCATACATTATTAAAAACATCCATTTAAGAAAGGAAGGAAATAGAATTTGCTACTCTCCCCCCCTGGTTCCTAAAAAATAATATGACATAATTTAAAAGAAATTTGACGTAGAATTAGTTAGGCATTTCTTTTTTGATTTTCCATATTGTATACTAATCATAATTTTTAATTACAATAGTATGTAGTAACTATTTGGTATAGGTTAGGCATTTCATTTCTTGATTTTCTTTTATAAGTTGGTACGTAAGTTTTTTAGCTCAGTTTAGTAAGAAATTTTAATAAGTAACAATTCTTTTAATTATATTTTATGGTAGTACGTATTTACTCAATAATTGTATGTTAAGTAGTAATTCAGCATGGGCGTAGCCACGTTGGGGCTGGGTGGGGCGCTTACCCTGGCTTTGATCTGGTAGGTACCAATTGTGAAGGGGAGTGGGCGTGGGCGTTGGCGTGGGCCTGGGAGTGAACGTGGGAGTGGAAGCATGAAAATAAAAACAATTATTGTTGCCCCACCCTGAGCCCATGGTCATAGGTCCCATAGTCACTATTCCACGCGGACGAAGTCGCGGGCACAGCTAGTAGACAAATATAATCAGAAAGCTTTGAACTCCTAAGCTCAACCATAAAAGATAGACATTTATGATGTCGGGAGATATTTTTTATATAATATGGAGAACAGAGTTTCTGCTCTGCTCACGAATATGAAAAATAATTGTACCAAGTTTCGTTTAAATCCGTCGAGTAGTTTTTGTTTCTATAACGGTTATACAGACAGACAGACGGACAAAAATTTTTGGCGTCAGTGTCGATCCCTAATCACCTCGTGATAGTTATTTAGGAAATATATTTCATGTACATAATTGACCTCTACAGATTTAATATAAGTATACATATAATTAGATTCCAATTTCCATGTAACGTTAAATTCGACTATACAATAACTAATAGACAACGCAGGTTACTCTCGTTTCCGTAAGTTGAAGCGGCTACATATTCGGTCCTCATAACTTCACTTTTTGTGAACGAAACGACAGCGCGGTTTAATTCGATGCCAACATCATCAAAAAAAAGAAATATTTTTAATTGTGAAAAAATATTATGATTTACACTATTAATACTATTTTAACATTAACACAAAATATAAGACTGTGAGTGTGTAAAAATAAATCCAGCTAGTTTCACATCAAACTTATGTTTTTAATTAGGTATACGACATGAAAATATATTAATTACCAAGCAATAATCATACAGGTAAATACTGAACAAAAGTATTAACAGTCAAAGTATATTTTTACTTACAACATGTAAATGATGAAGGAATAATAATTATCAACGAACTAACCTTTTTGTATTATTGTTTATAAATATAAATTCATAAACAATAAATTTATAAAGAATAGAAAAAATTCGACCACTAAAGAATGCTGGTTCGAGTCCCGCCTCGTTATCCAATTTTTAAAACACGAAGATTTTTAAAAATGTAACCAATGAACACAATCAATATTAGATTAATTGTAATGGTGTCTAGTTTGACTTAAAATAATAAACATCTACCCTCACTTTTAAAAATGTAGTATATTCACACGAATTATAAGCGCACCTTATAGGGAAGGGAAGATATTATGGGTTAAAGAGTTAAATAAATAAATAACATAATTATATTTAAATTATTAATTTTTAACATTGTATTCAGTAGTGTTAACATGTAAATTGATTTGATTTTTACGAAATCTCATAGATGGCGCTGAATCAAATTTGTATACTAATAAATTCATTAAACTGATTCTCTGCCCAAATTACGTAAATGACATAGTTTTTATTGTGTAAAGCTAGATAATAGCATGGCTTACCCGAAACCAACATTTAAACATGAATCTTTAGATTGTACGCTGTCGTAATACACGGAATACGTAAGAAAAAAAAAGGTTCACAGCTCCTCCCCCGGAGGTGATAGCATGATAATATGTTTAAAAAAGCCTCACCCGACCTGTAAGTAATATTCATGCAAAATTTGAAGTCAATCTATGCAGTACTTTTCGAGATTAGCCTGGACAAACATACAGACAAACAGACAAACAGACAAACAGACAAACAGACAAAAATTCTAAAAACTATGTTTTTGGCTTCTATATCGATTATAGATCATGGATTATGTATTCTTTTAAAAAAATATTCAATGTACAGTTTTGACTTTCCTACGATTTTATTATATGTATAGATACTAGCGGTCCGCCCCGGTTTCACCCGTGCTTACATATTTACGTTTTCTCTACATAAGAACCATCCTTGTACTTCAAGGAATATAATAAAATAAAAAAAAGAATTATCGAAATCGGTTCAGCCGTTCTCAAGTTATGCGCTTACCAACACATTTTGGGATTCATTTTCATATTATAGATAAGATTATATAAATATTATTTAAAAAATATATTAGGATGGGTTTGAAGGATGTATAAACACGATTTTTTTAAATAAATATTAATATTTTTTTGGTTCGTGTGACGTGTCTACTAACTTGTATGTGATATATCTCTTATATATAAGGAATAATTTATTGTTTTCCACATTTATAAAATTTCATTGATTTTAAATGAATTAAAAACAAAAGATTTTCATGATATTATTGCAACAATTTTATAAATTATTTTTTTATTTTTTGTTATAATCGCGAATAGATAGGCAGACGAGGTAAAAAGTTTGTTTTAAAAAATGTTGAGATTTTTAACTGTACTTAAATAACAACCGTAAATACGTAAAATAGGTAATATTCATAACACTAATAGGTACAATTTATATCCAATTTGCAAGAACTAATGAAACAGAAAACGCAGCGTTCCAAATATTCCACCATTTCAATAAAGCATTAAATTTCAGGAAATTCGACAATTAGTTCGCAATATAAAGTTCCGTGGAACTTCTGTATCGAAAGTTCTGGAAGCTTCGATGGGACAATTGTTAATCCATTGTTTGATGACAGTTGGCGACATCTGCTTCTGAGAATTGAATACTGCATTGGGTCAAAAGCAGGAATTACTTACGATATAATAGATTTAGTATTCATATAGATTGAAGCTTTTTTAAGTTTATAAAATTTGAAAATCTCACGTCAAGTAAATATTTTTTTGGGATTATATTCACACACGGCACGATCTAATCCCATACTAAGCTTTCGCTTGTGTTATGGAAACCAGATGGCTGATAAACATCTATAATATAAAAACGAATCGCAAAATGTGTTGGTAAGCGCATAACTTGAGAACGGCTTAACCGATTTTGATAATTCTTTTTTTATTATATTCCTTGAAGTACGAGGATGGTTCTTATGGAGAGAAAACGTAAACATGTACCACGGGCGAAGCCGGGGCGGACCGCTTGTATATATATAATTTTAAATAAATACTTTTAGTATAGATAATTAACACCCAGACACAGAGCAAACATCTATGTTTATCACACAAATATTTGCCCCGGGTGGGAATCGAACCCACGACCAGTGGCTTGGAAGGCAGGGTCACTACCAACCAAGCCAACCGGCCAGTCAAAGTAAATGAAAGGGCTTGTGAAAAATTACATTAAAAAGTTCTAGACTATTCAATGTATCAAATTGGGTAATATAATAATTGTTAAAACTTTTTAAGAGGGTCTATATTTGCGTTAAATTTACTTTTTTAAATAAGTTCTAAGCAAGTAAAAGTTGAACAACTTTATTTTAAATTGCATTAAAGCAGTTTTTATCATAAATAATTTTATCTAAAACAAGAATAACCTTCTAAATTATTCCTTTGTTTCAAATTCAACATAGCATCGCACCCATAAAGTACCTATAGAAATAACTCCGAGAGCGCAACCCTAACGAATAAAACTCCTCGATATCTTGTGATACGCTGTCAAAACGTCCACTAAATTGGCTCGCAGGTTTCCTTACACTTAAAACTTTTCATATTTAACGTTCAGCATTTTTCAAGCTATACTTTCGGGCCATTTGATATGTAAAGTTGAATTGACTAAGCAATAGGGCTGTCAGAAATGGGAAAATATTGAACAAGTTTTGATATGCAGACGTTTTCTGGGATGAAGGATTTTTATTCAGATTTATTGACTAGTTTATGCACGTGACTGCGTTCGCGCTAAATGAGACTTGTCGAGAAAGCGTAATTGAATAGTAAATAATTTAATAAATCTTTCGGTGTAATTAAGGTTATGATATTTAAAAAAATTAAGACACAAAAAAACAATCGCTAGCAGCTGCACTACAGAACCGATTTCCATGGGATTTGGAATAAAAAATAGCTGAAAACAAACAAATATTTTAAAAAACAAATTGTGTTGAAATTGCGTATTAAAGTTTTTCCATATTATAGGCAATTCAATATGATCAACTCAATATGATTGAAATTGGTTAAAGTTTTTTTTCGCACGTGAAACCTCGGAGCATAACTAGTTTTATCTATCTATATATACATGAGTCCTTAAGGGCCTATCTTTATCCAGATCACATGAAACATAATGAACCGTTTCGAGCTTTTTATAGCACTTGAAATGATCATTAGCAGAGAGATAAATTAGTATGCGTGATTACCTTTGAAATTAACGACTGCCGTTTAAACGTTTTCATATTAGAAAAGGCAGTTTTTAAATGAGACTGGTTTAGTTATAGGAAAATACATTTACATATTTCTATGACGTTCTAAGGACGTTCTCGTTTATGATACAAAAATTAAGAAAAAATATTAAAAATACAAAATAGAGAAGAAAGATTTTCATATTGATGTCATCTCTAGTTTTTTCTTATTAAGTAGTTCCTATAATATGTCTCGATAATGTTAAAAATAACGAATTATAATTAGAAAATTATATACAAGTAGAATTAAGTCAATATTTCATCGTACTACTAATACACAATAATGTGAATAGAATAGTGTTTATCTATGCTAAATTACGTTAAGCTCTTTTCAGCAATACTAGTTTGATTACTCAAACTCAAACATTAATTTATTCAAATAGACTTTAATTGATTAACCATTTACTACCGATTATTATTACTATATGTATTTGCTAAAAATCAATGTATTAAATCCGCACAGAAAATATGCGTTATAAAAACTATAAAAATAAAAATGACAAATGTAATAAGACTTTAATCAAACCACAATAAAAGGCGGTTTATTTTCAACAATACGTACTTTTGCGGGCAGGTCTGTAAATTACAGTTAACAATACTGATTCTCAGTGACCCAAAAATTGAAAGTAGCCACTCGATTTCACAAAACATACTTGACCTATTTCTTATATACCAAAAGAAGCAATATTTCTCCAATCTATCCATCCAAATCTAAATACAAAGAAAGTGTTTGTTTCACATCAAAAAAGTCTAGAAAGGCTGAACAAATTCTAATAATTTTTGGTTTGTAGCTTTGTCTCTACTTGCATTAGCAAAATCACAATTAATAATTTGAAAAGAAAGTCCACCTAAATATGAAATTTAAGTTTATTTTGCGTAGTAATGGTATCTGTATTTTGACGATCCACAAGCGCTTTTAAACGAAATCTTCACTACATCACTACATAGTATAAAACAAAGTCGCTTTCTCAGTCCCTATGTCCCTATGTATGCTTAAATCTTTAAAACTACGCAACGGATTTTGATGCGGTTTTTATTAATAGATAGAGTGATTCAAGAGGAAGGTTTTAGCGGGCGAAGCCGCGGGTGGAAAGCTAGTTTTGAATAAATAAATGTTAGAGTTTAGCTTATAGTCTACACGTGTAGAGCCGGGGAAACCAGCTAGTTTAGTACAATATTTTATAAAGAAGTCTGTACAGAATAAGCGGAGACAGATAAATTCAGCAAGTTTCGTCGATAACGTCAAATGAAATAGAAATATAAATAATAAAGTACGGCTTTGCGAGATTATCCGCGGACGCGTGTCAGAAATCGTGCAATTTATTATATAAATATCATATTAGACTACAGGCCCATGTTGAAAAAATTATGGGTCATTTGACC
>CAJQZN010041368.1:82885-102142 GCA_907164685.1 Colias eurytheme
ATGAAAAGTGACCACAGATTATTGAAGGCGCAAATTTATTACAACATTATGTATGTAGGTAATAGTTGTTACAATAATATATTTTATTAAATAATAAATTTATACGACTGTGTTTGTGTTTCATTGATTTTACCTCCACCTTCACCTTTTAAATATCAATACACATACCTACTCTTATTGACTATAATTCATATATAATTATTTTTATTTCGATTCGAAACGATGTGGTATAAATCTCAACCAAGTGGAGATATGTCTATTAATATAAATACAAAAGTTACTCTGCCTGTTTTCACGCTTAAAGTACGCTAGTGTTCATTATTATGGTTATATTATACTATTCCTAAGCCACTTAACCGATTTATAGTAAGAACGAACTCACTTTTACAACTGCATTCATGATATTAAAGTTGATAGGTGTGGATGAAAAGCCGAATACTCAAACATATATCTAATCATTATCATATGTACGTATATATCTGTCAACTGTGTCAATACATAAATCCCGCATGATTCTCGTTTCTGTAGGATTTCCGGGATAAAACCAATTCTATGTGTAATCCAAGTTACCCTCTATATATTTGCTAAATTTCATTGTTATCGGTTAAGTAGTATTTGCGTGAAAGAGTAACAAACATACACACATACATCCATCCTCATAAACTTTCGTATTTATGATATTGGAACTTAAACTCATTGTCCACAAACTAACTATTCCCTTTCAAATTTCTGTCCCTTGTCCCAAAGGATTCAACACAGAACTTCATCTAAAAGCTTTAATTGCCAACGTTATGTAAAATTCCACAAGGAAAACTTATTTAAATCGACTGAACCTTTCCAAGAATCATTAAAATGTTTATTTTAAACGGAAATGTTTATACTTGAGGAAAGTTTTAACTGCAACAAACATAATTAAAGTTAGGTATTCCATCATCTCACAAGCATTTTTAAGAGCGTATACGCACTATGCGGGTAGCCGCATTGCGGGTAGCCGTCCGGCTGACCGCAAGCACAATTATTTACGTAATATTCATTTCTATGCGCACTGCGATGCGGCTACTGCAGACCGCACAGTGCGCATAGAAATGAATATTACGTAAATAATTGTGCTTGCGGTCAGCCGGACGGCTACCCGCAATGCGGCTACCCGCATAGTGCGTATACGCTCTAAGGGTTTCACTAAACAAAGCTGTTTTCAGCCGACTTCTAAAAACAATTATAAGGTTGTCAATTCGACTGTATTTTATTGTTTTGCAACCGACTTCAAATAGGAGTAGGTTCTCAATTCATTTTTTTTGTGTTTGCTACCTCATAACTTTCGACTGAGTAAACGGATTTTGATGATTATTTTTTTTATTGAAAGCTCGTCCTTCCCGTGTGATCTCATAATAATTCGTTTAGACGATTAGAAGGCAATGTAGTTTTATATTAAAAATAATAATTTACTTAGCATTAGTAGTCACCGAAGTTCATCTTTTACATACACAAAAGGACCACATTAGCCTTGTAATAAAAATATTCGTAGCCAAGAGCAACGTTTTAATAAATTCTATATTCGACTGTGTATAATAATGAATTTCTGAGTCAACGTTATTTTTACGGCCGCTCATAAACGCTGCTATCAAAACCTATTCTTATCATCGAGATGAAGTTGCTAGGGTTTGTATGCACGAGCGTTTTTATCGAAGTTATTTTAGTTTTATCGAAATAAGTAATAGGTTGTGGTAGATATCAGAATGTGTAAAAATGTACATAAAACTGCATGCACGTTAAAACTCTTAACTCAGGGCAATTTTCTTCTTCTATGTAACGTTCCAAAGCTAAGGTTAAACTCCTAGTTTAGTAGTATGTAGTAGGTTTATATTAAGAGTGTGTTTTCACATGTAATAGACTTATGTAAGGAACATGATTTTATCCCATTTTTCGTCACAAATAAGGCCAATGTAAATGTAGGTAGATTATAATTTCGAAAAAAGTTTTAATTTGCGGATAAATCGTAATTAATATGATTTTTTACAAGAAAAGAGAAGATGGAACTGGATGCATACTTTTTTATTCCATAGTAATATACACACTTACAGACAGTTTATAATATTAAGTAATTAACAACAATAACGCATAACATTATAATATTTCCTGAACCGTTCGTGCATAAACAGCCTAAATGATTCAAGTATGCACTTCACTAGATTACTAGCTGTTATTTATTGTTACATTCTTTTGTATAATTATGTTCAGTAGTCTAGCACCTGATATATATTGCTATTTGCTACTTTATATATTCAGATTATTTTTTATTATCCGACTGTGCGAAAAAGGGTTATGTCCTTCTAAATCACTACATAGTATAAAACAAAGTCGCTTTCTCTGTCTATAGTATGTATGTTTTAGTCTTTAAAACTACGTAACGGATTTTGATGCGGTTTTTTTAATAGATGGAGTCGTTCTCGGGGAAGGTTTAGTATATCATTTAATAGGTTTTAGACAAAGCAGGCGAAGCCGCGGTCAGAAAGCTAGTGTGACATAATTTCGCGGGGACAATTTGTAAGTTCTACAAAGGCTATAAATATAAAGACTTAGAGGCGAGTACGGAGTAACATAATCTTAAAACAATATTTTGTTGTGGAATATGAGCGTAAAATTATATTTAATCTTCTATTAAATTAATCGTTTATTTAAATATGTATTGCTATTAAAAGAAGTGCTTTTATAAGGTAATTAATTAAAATCTCAAGCTTTTCACGCAGGCAGGTTTTTCTCTATAATAAATCCTTGTTACATTTTGCGTCCAGATTATCTTCCCGGCTTATCTCGACAACACCTGCGACAAGCAATTGGAAACTAGTGCATTAAATTAAATATAGGTTTTAGTTTTATAAAAAAAAAACTTTAACAAAAACTTATAACAGAGCGTAACAGCACGTAAAAAAGAATATTTTTTTGCTGTGTCATTTTGAACACATCTGTGACATTTTGAAATATTCAGAACATTGTAAAATCAAGTCTGAGCTATCCTGAAGAAACCATGAAATTTCATACACAAATTTATTCATTCCCAAGTTACAGACAGACAAATAAAATAAAAGCACTCCCATAAACTAGACATGATCATTAAAATAACTATCCGAACGAGAGGGAATAATTCCGCCAATCGGAGTGGGTTTTTATTGGCCACAAACCCAAATCTTTTGGCTTCATAGTCGCCTCATTAATTTTTGGGCTCATTTTTCCAAATGACCATCTAACATGAACGTGATTAACACGATTGACGTTAAGTGGTCGGAATTTGGGGTTATTTAATGGTTTAGCATTATATATTACTATAGCTTTCCCGCGGCTTCGCTTGCGTTTGCAAAGAAAAACCCGCATAGTGACCGTTCCCGTGGGATTTCCGGGATAAAACCTATCCTATGTGTTATATGTGCGCTAAATTTCATTGTAATCGGTTCAGTAGTATTTGCGTGAAAGATTAACAAACACACACGTATGTGTATTCATCCTCACAAACTTTCGATACCGTGCATTGTAGACTATCTAACACAAAAGAATGATTCAATTCGAAACAGTGTTCCTGCTATGAATGCGTTCATCCAGATAAACAAACAAACTTTTCCGTTTTATTATATACTAGCGGTCCGCCCCGGCTTCGCCCGTGGTACATGTTTACGTTTTCTCTACATAAAAACCATCCTCGTACTTCACGGAATATAATAAAAAAAGAATTATCTAAATCAGTTCAGCCGTTCTCGAGTTATGCGCTTACCAACACATTTTGCGATTCATTTTTATATATAAGAAGAAGAAGACTAGCGGTCCGCCCCGGCTTCGCCCGTGGTACATAATATTTACGTTTTCTCTACATAAGAACCATCCTCGTACTTCAAGGAATATAATAAAAAAAGAATTATCGAAATCGGTTCAGCCGTTCTCGAGTTATGCGCTTACCAACACATTTTGCGATTCATTTTTATATATAAAGATAAGAGAAGAAATAAGATAAGTGTAGATTTATTTTATTGATTATTACATTAACGTATTTTCTCAAACTAGTTTTCAGACAGAGTTTGTAAAAGGCAGCAATTTCCACCTAAGATTACTGAGAACTATTTCGATAAATGAAAAACCGTTTCAAAATCCATTTCGTTTGAACTAGGAGAGTCGAAAAGAAACAGACAGATATGAAGGAAAATGTAGAAAGCGAATGAAAATAAATAATACTAATAACGATATTAAAATACATAATACGACCTCCTATCAGAATTTTGAAGTGAAGAAAGATTTGATTTTATTATGGTTTGCTACACAAAAACTATTTGACTTATTTTAACGATTCTCTTACCTAAGATAGGCTATATTTTACATACTTTATTGATCCCGGGTAACCTGGGAAAAGAGACAAACGGCTACATAATAAAGAACATTGAACTCATAGATCTAAAACCAAACTAAACACGTGGCAACTTACAAAATAATTTTGTCACGTATTTTTGCGAAAGAGGCGCGAAGTCAAGAATTGTGTTATAACTTTCGTGATGCTGTTGCCATCTTATTTTTATATTTCCTTGTAAATGTGGATTATATTTAGATAAAAGGATATTGATTTGGTAGAAATTGATGGATTTTCAAATTGTTTCTTTGTTGAAGATGTTTTCATTAAACAGACATCCCCAAGTCTGTTACATATACTCAAACTCAAACTCAAACATTCATTTATTCAATTAGACTACTATTTAGTAGCACTTTCGAATCGTCATTACATAAGTATTTTTAACATTTACCACCGATTCGGAAAGCAGTATCTATGGAGAAGAATCGGCAAGAAACTCCATAGTTGCTCTTTTAAATCATGTCAATATTACATAATATGTAACTTATATCTAACTACATAATAATATATCATAATATGCCAAAGAACTGTCCTGTGGTTTTTACGCGACAACCCTCCATGGGTCTTTATCGTCCATATATTCCTGAATACTGTAGTACGCTCTCTGAACTAGTACATTTTTTATATAAGTTTTAAATTTAGAACTACTAAACTCTTTAATATTGTGAGGAATTTTATTATATAAGCGTATACCTTGACCCATAAATGAATTTTTAACTTTAGCTAATCGGAAAAATGGCATTTCAATTCTATTCCTGTTCCTTGTGCCATAATCGTGTCTATCTCCTACTCTTGTGTGTATGTCGGAGCTTTTGTGTACATGCAAAATATTATTAAATATATACTGTGATGGTACAGTAAGGATACCAGTATTCTTAAAATGATCTCTTAGTGAGTCCCGAGCACGTAAATTATATATAGAGCGAATGGCTCTTTTCTGTAATATAAATATAGATTCTATATCTGCAGCCTTGCCCCACAGTAGAATTCCATAGGACATAATGCTATGAAAGTAGCTGAAATAAACCATATAATATTATATGCCATGAAAATAAATTGAAACAATTTCAGATCACAAGTCATGAACAGGTATAAAGTGACTTCTTATTAATATTTTTTTATCTTAAAAAAATGTTATTTTGTCCTCGTACTTTTAAGATTGGTTTATCTCTTGAAATAAATATCCTTTCTCTACTATATTAATACAAACTATACACTAAAGGTAATTCTTATATTTTCATATAAAAACCTCGACCTAAGCAATAACATAGTTACGCACTTAGCAGAAGTGTGGCCACAATCGATATAACTTCATTGCCTACATTATGTGATTGTAGTGAAATTGCTTTGATTTTCAATTTGTTTTTTACTTATTTAATACCTATGTGTATTGTTTAATGATGAAGAAGGGTGTGTTACAGGTAAATGTGCGTTTTAAAAAATATGATTGGTTTATATCAATAAAATAAAGATACCATACTCATGAGTATTTGTAATTATAGCTTTTATGGATAAACAAGCTTCAGTAAGCTATTAAATTGTGGACTTTATCTCTGCTGTTAAAATATAAATTTAGGGCCGATTTTTCAATGCTTGGATGAAACTTATCCGTCCAAAAAAGTATTACACGATAATATTAAAATGTCACTTAAACTGTCAAATACGGGCAATTAGAATACGTTATTAAAATGGTAGTTTTATACATTATTCAACGAATAAGTTTTTTCCAAGCATTGAAAAATCGGCCCTAAATAGTGTTAATACGGAGATAACAAACGAACAAAATAACTATCTCGTGTTTTTTGACGTTTAAAAACAGTAATAGTCGTTGTAATTCTTATTTAATACACAGTTAGTGGTACCAAAAAACAATGCAGTTAAAATTAAGTAAGGAGAAAATAGAACATAAATTGGTTTCAAAATGGTCACCACATACATGTGTTGTGGATGTTTCCGCAACACTGATTTGTAGAGACTCGTGGTTAAAATAACAGAGTGTGCGCTATTATTCAATCTAGCTTTTGCCATGTCTACAAGTTTAACATACTACATAATTTGTCTCAATTTATTCATACATTTAACACTTTTTTATCTTAGTAATTTTTTTTACTATTTATTGATAGAGTCTGGCCAGCCAAAGCTGAACCCAGTAAAGGGAGGCAAATTTAAAAAATATGGTAACATCGGCTTTAGTAGGAAAAAACATTTTGATACTTTTGATATTCATAAAGGTGATCATAGTATATAGGTAGATACATTAGGTACACAACACAGCAGGATTTAAACGTTATTAAAGCAAATGATTTGAATCGTTTTCAACAAAACTGACTGACTGCAGAAACGCCATGATGACATTCTATAGTGTTGCCGCTATAAAAAAACACTGGGTTCAGCTTTGGCTGGCCAGACTCTAGAAACAAATAAACTTAACAAATTATTGCGTCGCAAATCGCAATGCCTTTATAATTACCTACGTTTGTTTCGCTTGGTTGCCTGAAAGTGATTACTTATAATTGATAAGGCCGTCTGTGCGATTTTCCTTATAATTATATAATATTATTATATCTACTGTCTAAGCATTGCATTTTATGTAAACAACAATATAAAGTATTAAAATTTATACTCTATCTTATACACAAAATAAAACTGTAGTAGAAGTAGAAGACTGTCTGTTGACCGGGTTTCGTATAAAAACTACTGGATGAATTTCGATGAAACTCTTCTGCTATCCATTCCTTTGCAACTGTTAGATACGTAGTAGGGAACAAGTGAAACACTTAACGGCTCGATTCGCACTGCTTTAATTTATAACTTGAACACCGGCGCGGACGCAGCCACGCACACATATACAAACTAAGTATACAACATTCCTCCCCCTATTATAATAATAAATTAGTAAAAAGATACAAAATTAACAGAAAAACCCTCCACCCTTATGTTTCTGCTTCATGGAACTCATCTTCCATATCACCAACATCCCTCACTTCCATTTGCCCCTCCTGAGCCCTCTCATCACCACCGTCCAACGTATCTGGTGGAAGATCGCATGGCACGTAGAATTCTGCTCTGCGTCCTCTCACGTGATGCGGCGCCTGGCTGGTAGGCGACACACACGATCGCGACGATGACGACGGTGACGGAAGTGTGGGTGGAGGTTCAAGCAGGTCAGCGCTTGGACTGTCCCTGATATCCCATTGATTGTTACTTAGACCCTTATACCGTAACAACTGATTAACATGCCTCTTTATTGTTTCTAAACTGTCGATATCTCTTATAATATACGTAACCTTTCCTAACCGTCTTTGAACAATACCTTTCTTCCATGAATATTTGGATTTATTTTCAAATTTTTTGTATAACACAATATCGTTCTTTTTAAAATCAATTATATGTTTATCGTTTCGTTCCTTAGACTGCATACACTGACGATTATCATTATTAAGGTTAGACAGAGATGGTGACAAGGGTAACGATGACTTTGGATGAATTAAATCTAAACGAGATCTTAACTTACGTCCAAATACTTTCTGAGCTGGGGATAACCCTGTAGAAGTATGAACAGAGTTGCGGTAATCCATGAGATACTTAAGCAAATTTAACGACGTATCTCTAATGTTATTTCCCGACAATAAGCAAGATTTTAATCCCTTTTTAACTATTTTAACAAAACTTTCCGCCTGGCCATTACTCGGCGGATGATACACAGGTGACGTCACATGAGAAATTCCGTTTAACTTGCAAAACGATTGGAATTCTTTAGAACAAAAAGCTGTGCCGTTATCGCTAACTATCGAACATGGAACTCCGAACCTAGATGAAAACTCACAAATATTTTTTATAACGGCGGCTGAAGATGTAGCAGTTTTCATGTTATAAACTTCAAGCCACTTTGTGTGTGCGTCAACGACTACCCGATAAACACATCCTTTAATAGGACCTAAAAAATCTATGTGTATTCTTTCAAACGGATGCGACGGGTACTCCCAAGCGACGACCGGAGCGCGGGGGGGTGAGGGACGTAATTGTATACACACTTCGCATGAACCTATCATTGACTCAATAGCTCGGTCAATACCGGGAAACCAAAATCTAGAACGGGCCTCCGCTTTGGTTTTAACTATTCCCAAATGAGAAATATGTAATTCATTTAAAATTGACGAATGCAAGCTTACTGGTAAAACAACTTTATGACCCCTCATAACGCAACCGTTTTCGTATGACAGCTGATTCCTACATAAATAAAATGGTTTTAACTGTATATCGGCTACTTTCGGAGGCCATCCATTTAAAATATAAAAAATCACTCGAGCTAAAACCTCATCACGTTTAGTTTCCGATCGCAACTTGTTTAAGGTAACCGGCATACTTCCCTCGACGACAAAACAAACATATGTTGCCCGATCGTACGCCACCTCGCAATCACAACACCTACACTGTTCGGTACACGCGCACTCGTGCGCTTCGCGTTGCACGCTCGCCCGTGAGAGATAATCCGCGCTGTTATCAGCGCTCCGAATGTATTCTATTTTATAATTATAACTACTTAGGAATAATGCGTACCGTTGCAGTCTATTCGCCGATAATTCAGGTATACCTTTATGCGGGCCAAAAATTGTAATTAAGGGTTTATGGTCTGTACGTAAAATAAATGGTACTGTTCTACCGTATAGATATTGATGGAAACGACGAACTCCGTAAACAATAGCGGTTGCTTCCTTTTGTATCTGAGCGTAGTGCTTCTCCGCGGAATTTAAAGTACGTGACACGAAAGAAATAGGCCTTTCGATTCCCGACGATTCTAGCTGAGAAAGAATCGCGCCGAGCCCAGTGGGCGACGCGTCTACAGTCAAAATTAATTGTGCGGTCGGGTCGAAATGTGCTAAAACTTGCTCAGATGTCATTAAACTTTTAATATTGTTAAAGGCTTCGTCCTGGACTTCTCCCCATTCCCATTTACAATTTTTTTTTAACAAATCGTACAGCGGAGTTAACACGGTTGATGCATTCGGAACAAAATTCCTATAATAATTTATTAACCCTAAAAACGACTGCAATTCATTTACATTTTTTGGAATCGGAGCTTCTAACATTGCCCTGACTTTCTCTGGCTCTTTCCTTAATCCGTCCTTAGAAATTATGTAACCTAAATAGCGCACTTCGTTTTGAAAAAAATTACATTTTTCTTTCTGCAAGGATAGGCCGGCGTCCTGTAGACGTTTCAGGACGGCGTTCAACCTCACCATATGTTCCTCCTTGTCCTTTCCTGTTATAAGTATGTCATCCAATAGACACAATACTCCATCGATTCCCGACAGCACCACTTCCATTGCGCGCTGAAAAATAGACGGCGCGCTAGCTAATCCAAATACTAGGCGTGTAAAACGAAATAATCCGCGGTTAGTATTGATGGTAGTGACGTTTTTTGAATCATCTTCTAATAAAAATTGATTGTAGGCCATCGAAAGATCTAGCTTACTAAACTGTTGACCCCCATGAATGCGTGAAAATAATTCACTAGTGGTTGGAAGCGGATATTTCTCGACCACTAATTGTTTGTTAATAGTTCCAGAGTAATCGGCACACAAACGCACAGAACCATCACGTTTAAGCACCGGTACGATAGGTGAAGCGTAGTCGGAATATTCAACAGACTCTAAAATACCTAATTCCAACAATCTATCAATTTCTCTGTTTACTTTTTCACGCAATGCAAACGCCACCGGGCGCGCCTTACAAAAAATTGGTTTTACATTATCTTTTAATACTAACTTAACCTTATATTTATTAAATGTACCAAGTTTATCTGAAAATAGTTCAGCATACTGTTGTTGTAATTTTTTTACTAGTAATTCGGAATCTTCGCAATAATTTACAGGGACTAATTGCAATTTAAAATTTGAAATAAAATCCCTACCCAACAGCGGAGGTCCCCCATCGCGCACGACATATAAAGTTATAACGTGCTTTTGATTTGCATAGCATAATGGTAAACTAAACGTACCTAAACAAATAATTTTCATACCATTATAGGTTATTAGCTGCTTGTTCGTACTAGATAAGGGCACGTCTTTAAAATTGATTTTATAAAAGTGTTCCGATATCACAGATACAGTAGACCCGCTGTCTATTTGAAATTTAAATGGAACATTCCTAATTAATACAGTTTCTACCATAGGTCGCCCCCTGAACGAGCGTATATAAAAAAGCTTACCGTCATCATCCACGTTATCCTCACCCTTATCACCACCATCCGACATTACATAATTGACTTTGGTGCACATTTTACGTAAATGACCCTTCACATGGCATTTCCTACATACATAATTAGCAAACCTACAGTCCGACGATTTATGATTTGTAAACCCACACACACTGCACTTCACTTTCTTTTTTTCACTCGAAATTTTGTAAAACTCATCGACTACGGTAGCCGCCGAGGGTGCCTCGCGCGCCGCCGCCACTGCGGAGCGCGCGCGGCTCAGGTTCTCCGCCAGCTCCACGACCTTGGCCAGAGTAAGGTCAGACGGATCCTTCGTGTACAACTCCTCCTTTTCGCGTCCCGGTTGCATGCCCATTATAAACTTGTCACGCAACGCCTCTTCCACGTTGAGAAAGCCACACCTTGCTGTCAAGCCACGTAATCTAGCGGCCCATTGCGAATAAGATTCACCCGTCATTTGCACGGCCGAATAAAAGTTATGACGGTCACCAAACCCAACACTTTTGGGCGTGAAATGCGTGTCCAACAAAGCCAATAACTCATCGTATGGCACATCGTCGATATCCTTCGGTAAGACCACTTCTGTTGCTAATTTGTAGGTTTCTTCAGTGAGTGCGCTGAGCAATATCGCCTTCCTCTTCTTGCCCCCCGTATCAGAACGGTCGGAGATCTCATTTGCAATGAAATATTGCTTAATACGACCTTTATAAGTTTTCCACGTTTGTGTGTTGTGGTCAAAACTATTTAGAATTCCGTATTGCACGTTCGTACTCGACATTTTACGCTGCTATTCTTATTAGGTAATTCGTAACGTCGCGTGGGTATATCGTCGCCACTGTTAGATACGTAGTAGGGAACAAGTGAAACACTTAACGGCTCGATTCGCACTGCTTTAATTTATAACTTGAACACCGGCGCGGACGCAGCCACGCACACATATACAAACTAAGTATACAACAGCAACAAAAATACTAAAATTTAATTTAAATATACTACGCACGTGCAAAGTTGCGGGCACAATTATGAAATGAATAAGAAAGAATCAAGTCAACATGCAACCCATACTCCAAGTCCATTTAGTCAAACTTCGACAAACCATGTAAAGGTTTTCCATTAAGGAAGGGAGAGCAATAATTGCTCTGAAAAGCTTTTAGCTTAAGAGATTTATTTAGGCGCTGTTTGATTCATATCCCGCCAAAATATCATGGCTGCTGGAAGGGGTTCCTAATCGATTAACAAATACTTCGGAAAATAAATGTATTTTTATTGAAGCAATCACTTATTTTAATTGCTAGCGATTTTGCCTGCGTAATTTGTCGTCTTGACTAATAGTATAAAGCTTAAAAACGCGCTAATTTCAAGAAATACTGGACCAATTAAAAGATATGTACATTTTAATATGTATAACGTAATATTCTGTATGTATTTCATTTTATATTGCTATTGGCTATATTTGTATATTAAACAAAGCCGGGGCCGATATTAGTCGTTCATCATTATAATAACTAGCCGCTCCGCGCGGTTTCGACCCCGTGGCTCCTCTCCTGTTGGTCGTAGCGTGATGGTTTATAGCCTATGGCCTTCCTCGATAAATGAGCTATCTAACACCGAAAGAATTTTTCAAATCGGACCAGTAGTTCCCGAGATTAGCGCGTTCAAACAAACAAACAAACAAACAAACTCTTCAGCTTTATAATATTAGTATAGATAGAATTAATCATTTTACTTAAAACTACATTTTTTAATCATTAAGGGCCGATTTTTCAACGCTTGGAAAAAACTTATCCGTCCAATAAAGTATTAACACGACAATATTAAAATGTAACTTTATTTATTTACTCTTTATTGTACAACATATTACAATGAAAGTACATAAAACAAAACCATTTAAAATGTACAAACGGCGGCCTTATGGCTCAAAGCCATCTCTGCCAGGCAACCTTCAATACGTTAGAATACGTTTTTAAAATGGTAGTTTTATACATTATTCGACGAATAAGTTTTAACCAAAGATTGAAAAATCAGCCCTAAGTATTTTATCCAGTAAAACTCTCACAATA
This sequence comes from Colias eurytheme, assembly GCA_907164685.1. NCBI lineage: Eukaryota > Metazoa > Arthropoda > Insecta > Lepidoptera > Pieridae > Colias > Colias eurytheme. The sequence continues at coordinate 95,553 of CAJQZN010041368.1, forward strand.
AATACAAATCTTATCTAATAACACCTCCTACGCTAAAATCCATCAAGCGATTTACCATAAAGAGCGTGCCAAAAACATACCCTTCTTCTAGCGAAGTCGGTTAAGACAGTCATCGTCTATTAATTATTTCATGTGTAACTCACGACAGACTATTTTTGAATTAAATGTACATACTTCTTATTTTACATTGCGCAGGTGGGTTATTTCTGCTTTGCACTTTGTTAAATATTTAATGAATGGTCATTTATATTTATTTACTAATATTACTCATTCAAAGGAAAGTTTTAGTGTTTGTTTTGTCGTTGAAAGCTAGATCTTTAGCAATTCTAGGATTATTTATTTCGGGCTAACTATGGCGAAGCCGCGGCAACCAGCTAGTCACTTTTTACACAGCCTTCAAAGATTAGTAATATAATATTATTTTTTGTTAACTGAGCTACCTATACCTATGTATAGAATATAACAGTTAACGAAAAATTCATATGGCGAGCTTTAGTTAATACTAGTTGTGCTCCGCGGTTTTACCCGCAGTACTCCGCTCCTGTTAATCTTAGCGAGATGATATACATATTACCTATCGCCTTCTTCTATAAATGGGCTATATAACACTGAAAGAATTTTTCAAACCGGACAAGTAGTTCCCGAGATTAGCGCGTTCAAACATACAGCAAGTTTTATTTAGTCAGATGTATACATAAAACCGTGTCTCTTCTCTTTATTTCACGCAAAAATCGCGAGCAGAAAGCTATTTATACATCTTCAAACCTCATTTATTCCAAATGATAGATATAATTAAAAATCGTAAAACATCGCGCCAAATCGGCCATTCAGACACACTTGACAAGTTCAGTTGAAAGTAATTTATTTAACGTCTACAAAATTAACGGGCCCCTGATGTGACAGAAACATGGTAAATACTAAAATATTAGGACAGCCTATTTATACAACTAAACGCAAATAAATAAAGAAAAAGTAACACATTATTTTGTACTTCTTGCCTACCTCCTCCTTCATACTGCTTCTTCTTCTTCTTCTCTTAAATAATGGCTCCATTCATACTGCTAATTTATGTATTTAGTCTTTGTCACTATCACAATTCTGATGATGACAACGACAATATCATAAGTAAACTCAAAATCCATCCAGCGCTTTGGGCTGTACAGCGTGCCAAATAAATATACATACAAACATATAGTAGGTCACTTATAGGTACTCGACGATCATAACCCTTCTAAGGAGTGTCGAAGATGAGAGAAAGTGAAAGATCACAGTCGAGTAAAATGAGACACTAAAAAGAAAAACACTAAAAACGATGATTTAAAGAAACATATAGGCGAGTTCATTTATGAAAAAGCAAGTTGTTGTCACGTATTATGTTGCTAAATATTTAAATATCACAAAACGTCAAAACAACATTAGAATATGGCGTAGCTGTACGCGGGGTGTGTCATTTTGACAGGCCAGTATAAATGGATTGATGTCAAATAGTCAAATATATGCGAATACTTGTTTTGAATAATCCAAGGAATAATCGGTATATAATTTTTTTATTGGCAACTCCTCCTTTCTTATATAATTGTTACTCTTTATAATATGAGCTATCTGAGAGTGAGAGTTGCGTCGAAATTGGTTCAACTGTTAAGAAGAAAAGCCGGAACAAACCGATATTGCTGTTTATTGTTAATAATAGTGATCTTTCATGTTTTATAATAATAATTAGATGCAAATTTTATTTCAAAATTACCTATTTGTCCATGGTATTTCTTATTATCGCATACGTAGTACGATAGAATATAAAAAACAAACAAAATATTTTATTGATATTGTTTTGAAGAATATTTTATTTTTCACATCTGTTTTGGTAATGAGGTCGTTATTAATATAATTATAATAATAATAAATACACTTTATTCAGCACCAAGTAAATACGTGTAAAAAAGAAACAGACAATATGTTATAAAGCTAAAAAGGCGGCGGTTATTGTTTCTATTATCGTAATTATTTTTACGCGCAAAATGTTTTCAATATTTTATCATTACAAACGTAATGAAGCTAACATTAGAAATAAAAACCTTACAAAACTAATTGCGATAAACAACTTTATAATGAAATTCGCAAGACCGCAAATCTAAAAATATCATTCAGACCTACATAACCCTTGGCAACGGGCAGAAAATTAATAAAATCTTAACGTCTTCATTTTATACAAGAACTTGTCTACTGCGAGCCAAATATCACAACATGATTAAAAATTAAATTTCGCAGTACAAAATAATTCGGTCAATTTGCGAAGTACATTGACATTTATAAAAATAGACAGAGTCCATTAGGTATGTTATTACAGTGTTGTAAGTACGAGCAGTTAACATCTATGTAACAATTAAAATTTGAGAGTCGTAACTAATACAAAATACAGTCGTGGATAGAAGCTTTATTTAATACTAGCGGTCCGCCCCGGCTTCGCCCGTGGTACATGTTTACGTTTTCTCTACATAAGAACCATCCTCGTACTTCAAGAAATATAATAAAAAAAGCATTATCGAAATCGGTTCAGCCGTTCTCGAGTTATGCGCTTACCAACATATTTTGCGATTCATAGAAGATGCAGTTGATTCAAACTCAAACTCAAACATTTAGTTACTTAATAAGACTTCGCTTAAAAGTGTTTTTGAATCGTCAAAATACAGAAAAATAATAATTTACCACATGCATAGTTAAACGCGGTATAGACAATTTCCAAATTGTCATCTACGATTTCCTTCTATTTATTTATTTTAGTTTTCTTGTTAATGGCAAGCTACGTTGGCAGCGTGGGTAGATAAATGTCGTCAAAGTTTTTGGTAAAAAACAACAATTTTATTACAATGTTTTTCTTTACGATTCAGATAACTACTACAATTGAGAATAATTGACAGTTTAATTTATTGCTGATTTAAATCGAAAGCCACTACGAAGTACGAAGAGCTACCACTTCGTTACGTCATACTTTAAAATAATAAATATTTGTATGACTTACGTGCTAACACAATATGACATAATAAATTGTAGTAATTTTACCACATTGAAACATTTCTCAATCCTTTATTTAATTGCATTTGAATGAATGAATGAAAAATACTTTATTGCATTGAAAATACATATAACAAAGACAAGACTACAGGAACAGCAAAGGGCGGCCTTATCGCTAGGTAGCGATCTCTACCAGGCAACCCAACAATCAGAGGAAATTTAACAATATGATGTGGGTGAGCAAAAATAAGGTAATACTAACACATTGATAAAATGTACAAGATAAACATATTATGCATTTGATGCATTACACTCTGATTATATTCAATTACAGTTCAACAACCGTTTTCATTCTGCAAAAAAAGTTATTGTTTTAAGGACGATTATATTTAGCTTTAAACACCAGTGAGTCATTGTCTTATATCAGTACACCTCATTTTAAGAGTTGAGGAACTTTGGTACATTAGACGTCTTAATTTTCAGTAGATTACATATTATGCAAATGAGTACTATCAGCAAAATCATGCAAATCAGACAATCTAGCTTCCGCTGAGAAATTATTAAAATATAATGCACGTTCTACGCGACTGTACTTTGGCAGGACTCCAAGCGTTTGATGTCGGTTAGTAATATAGACAAAACCTAGTGGCCATTTCGTGGAAATTCCCTTTGTACGATATATCTTGTTATTCGATTATTGTTTTAGAGCCCCCGCAGACCACAGACTTTTTATCGGCCGATAGTTTAGTCGGGTTGGCCTGCTAGTACGCACACCGAGCCAACTAAACAGTTCAGTCGGTTATGAGTGCGCAAACTATCCAACAGTCTGCCGACTATTTGCTAGTTTCTAACCAACTGTTGAAAAGAGTGGTCACACCGCACAATGAAAATTAATAAAACATTGTATAGAATTGTTATTATTGCTCTCATACACCGGAGGAGGAAAATTAAAAAGAGAGCCCGAGAGTATTGGGTACATCCTATCTTTAGTGATAGATTAAAATGGAAAATTTTACACTATGCATTCCAAATTACTCCATTACCCGAAAAAATTTTCGCCTTTTATCGAATGAGCATAACTAGCTTCAACCAACTTGTCAAATACAGAGTACCTACTCTTTTAAGTCTTTCTTATAAAGTGGAGGGCGTTTTTCGACTTCCTCGATCAAAGTTACGATCGAAAATTCCGAAATAAGCGACTGAGAATTGAGCGACGCCATTTTACAAAACATGCGCGGCCGACCATTCGCTGTCAAAGCTCGGAGCGAACTGAACTATTGGCCTAGTCGGCCGACTAAAAAATCGTCGTGTTTGCGCGTGTGGTAGGGAGCCAATACTGATTATACAGTCGGCCGATAGTTTGCCGACAGTATAGTTTGAATTGAATCGGGAAGCCCATCAAACTTGTTTATCGGCCGATACCTAATCGTCATAGTGTGCGCATTTGCTTATATCTGCGTACTGATTAAGAGCCCGACCAAACTATCTGCCGATAAAAAGTCTGTGGTCTGCGGGGGCTCTTAATAAATGCTTCTGCGCTACGTGTGTACAAATATGGTGACAGAAGATTTTTTGTGGGATAGCCGATATATTATTGGTCGCCCTATTTTGTGGGAAATGATTTTTCGTATAGAAATCGGGCTGATCAATGACACAATTTTGATAAATGGGTTGGTCATATTGAAGTTCATTGATGTAGTGATTGGTGTTTTAAGTAAAAATACTAAGAAAATCGTTAAAAAATACAATGCTGATTTGTTTCTCTCCAAAATAGGTATTGCTTTTTTCTTGGTATACCTATCGATTGGAGTAAAATTATAATTTACAATCGTTGTTTACAAGTACAATAAAAGCATGGAATCATGTGCTTGTCTATATAACTGGAACAACCCCGTTTCTCAGGGAGCTGTCGATCTTATCAAACTATGAGAGCGATATAATATGGGATGCATTTGCGTTGGCGCATACTTGTACATCATAATATTTCCTACGCAGGTGTACTCTATCAAGATTAGCAACTCTGACTTCAATTTTATCAAGATAACTATTATTACTATATTGTTAGTAGTTATTGGTTTTAATTAATGCTTCTAAACATAACATGTCATCGATATAAATAAGGAACAGTTTTGTGACAAAACATATCCCTGAGGGACACCACAACAAAAATACATCGTCTAGAAACAAAATAACATAAATTTGCGCTAAAAGCTTCAATTTAATTAACCTAAATGAAATAAGTATACTTAAATTATATCTATTTTATCTAATTAATTACTCTCAATACAGATCAAACAAAAGACATCGTCTCAGTGCCTTCATCAAGTATTTATATCCAATATCATTTCATTCGCTTGAAAATTAACAATACAGGTTGAAAATACTAAACCTTATTCCCCTTGTTTTTCTATGCAAATAGACCTCCCACGCGATCTTTTATCCCAGTCAACTTTAATTATAGACCGTCGTTAAAAGAATAAAAAAATGCCCTAAATAAGGGAAAGAGTATTGATAATTTATTGTAATTAACGCACAACATTGCTGTAATAATATCTGTTTAGATCTATAAATGCAAAAATAGCTCTACATTTATGTCTATTTTATTTATAACTAGCTTACCGCCCGCGGCTTCGCCCGCTTTGTCTAAAACCCAATAAATTATATACTAAAACCTTCCTCTTGAATCACTCGATCTATTAAAAAAACCGCATCCAAATCCGTTGCGTAGTTTTAAAGATTTAAGCATACAAAGGGACATAGGGACAGAGAAAGCGACTTTGTTTTATACTATCTATGTAGTGATAGTGAAAATATGCATTTAATTCATTCTGTAGGAATTGTAAGAACTTTTTAAAAGGACTTAGACTCCTTTACGTTTCAGGAATTAAAATTAATTAATTAGTAATAAATAGCTTTTTAAATTAAATTACTAGCGTTTTTTTGTTCATATAACTGCAATAATTCAATAACAAGTTTAATCAATATTAATATTATCAGTCCAAAAGCTATAAATTTTTGATGACATTAGTTTTTGTATGAAAGATACAAAAACTACTGTAATGATTTGGCTTAAATTTGAAATGCAAATAGATTAACCAGAATAACTAACATGAACGCAAGAAAAACCGCGGATTGAACTTAGTACTTTACATTATTACCTGCCAATCTTTTTTAACCGAAAAATTCCAACAAAGATCTTAGCAACATTAATTAAAGTAAAAATGTTCCTTATAATTAGAATACAGAGAAAAAAGTGTAAAATGGGCCTAATTAGGCATCTCTTTTGTACGTGCTCACACCAAATATAGATACAGAAGTGCCGAAATAATTCGTAATTATAGTCCCAAAAACAAAAGAATTCAACCCATATTTAATTTAAGTTTAACCCGACTTCGAACAAAAAAATTTTAAGTGTGTATTGGCCTGCATTAAATTATGGGTTCCGTAGTTTACAATTTGTCTAAAAATAATTATAAATATGTATAAATATTTTAACACAGTATCCACGCACGCACGGGTGGAGAAGATATAAACATCTATAAAATGTAAGACTACACTCTGTACTCTGTAGCTTTTTAGTA
>CAJQZN010041368.1:105679-121856 GCA_907164685.1 Colias eurytheme
TTATATTCCTTGAAGTACGAGGATGGTTTTTATGTAGAGAAAACGTAAATATGTACCACGGGCGAAGCCGGGCCGGACCGCTAGTACTAAAATAGTTTTTAATAATAACACCGTATATTTGAATGCTATAAAACTAAAATTAATCAACAGTGTTTAGATAAATGCCTCTAAAAAACATGATTATTGATTACCAATAGACAAAAAAAACAATCACTCACATCACGGAGTAATTCGACGATTTTGGTATCTTTGATTCTTGCCAAACAAGTTTCACTTCTGACACGTGTGCTCGGCACACACGCTCTTTTTTTGTCTATTTTTTTTTTTGTGTATAGTAAAATAAAAGCCAAAAAGCTGAATTCTCATACTTTGTCATTACATAAAAACATTTTCTGCTATCTATATGAAAGGATTTCCATTTGCTTATTTGTATCTTATTTTGTAAATAAATAAGATACAGAACCTGGCATCTGATCGAATCTTCGACTGACAACAAAATTGGGAAGGTATCTGAATATTTCGTTTATTTCAATGTATTTGCTGTATTCTTGTGACACTTGGACTAGTTAACGTTATCTATATCCGAAAATGAAGATAGCTTTGTGTTTGAAGACATTTTTTTTTTATCGTCGAGCACTATTTGGTAGATTTTCCAAGATTTTCCGCCTTGGGATACCATATAAGTGCATACTTTTTTACACTAATAAGTTTGAAGTAAGTAAGTACATTCTTTGTATAAAATATTGTATTTAAGTACTGTTTATTTTATTTTCATTAGTAGTTTTAGTACGCACCTACTGTTTATTTATTTTTTTTCAGAAAAGTAGTAATTTTTTAGCCCTCTTTCGCAACGCGCAATAAGGAACTTCGTTCCAAATATTATTATTTTTCTCAACTTATATTTTTTTTAAACGTCTCATTTACAAACGCAAAATGACATTACCAAAGGAAACACTTGCAACACTTATCACGCAATTCACCCGCCATTTTGATAATCTCGAACGAGTTTACACAACACGTGCGATCGAAAACCGACCCTATCTAATTGTGATACGATTTAATTTTCCATACTGTGTTTGTGACTAATGCCCTTTTGGATTGACAGCCGATAATTCGAAAACCAACCTTATACATAAAGATATAAGATTCAATGTCACATACTGTGTATGTGACTTAAGTCGTTTTAGATTGGCAGCCGATAATTACGTCGATGAAAACTTAAGGAAATGCTAAGTGCACTGATAAGAGGTACATATTTTCAGCACATTTTCAGTTTGCGTCATTCTTGAATACTAAATATATGAAGCATTTTCTTGTTCGATTTGAGCATTGCCATGTAAAAATATGAATTTAAGTACGCGAAGATTTGATATTAGTTTTGTTTCTATATGGTAACAAGAATGTTCAAATTTTAAACGTATGTATTTAAGTGAATTTTGCAGTGGATTACTACACCCTTGGCTCACCCCCTACCCTTAAGGACTTTCAATATGACCATCTGGACATGTCAAGGAATAATGCAGCAATTTTTAAAACTACACGATTTATTAATAAATTTTACTAATTTTACTTATTTTCTCGGATTATTATACAGCAAAAATCGTAACTTGAATAAATACTTGAATAATAAATTACATTTGAAAACATTTGATAGAAATTAATTTGTTAATTTGAAACTATAAGATTTCATCTTACTTTAAGAATAAATTAGCTTCTTAAATATCACTTAAATACTTGAGAGTGGGTTGATTAAACGATCTAATAAAGCCTTAAATTTATACTGACCTTAAATTTGTAGTGCTCATTAAATAAAAGCCCACGGAAATTGTAGAAAGTTAGGTTTTTTTTATATGTTGATAATTAAAGTGTTTCTTTCATGCTCTATATTTGCAGGTATATGTATGATTCATCTGTTGATTTATTCATTTTAATAAAATTTAACAAAATGCATATAAATATTTGCTTTATTGTAATATTTATTCATGCACTAGCTTCGGCCCGCGGCTTCGCCCGCGTGGTGTTTTGATAAAAGGTAGCCCATGTTATTTCTCAGGGTCTAAAGATTGTCTGTGCCGAATTTTATCAAAATCGGTTGAGAGGTTTAAGCGGGAAAGCGTAACAACAGACAGACAGACAGAGTTACTTTCGCCTTTATAATATTAGTAGGGAAGTTCCAGACAAGGAGTAAATGCGAAAAGTTTGACAATGAAAAATGATATACAATACGTAGAGGAAAAACAAGCAACGAGGACCCTTTGACCTCTTGTAGTCATTGCAATGTATTAAAAGTAATTTTTCTATACGTTTAACATTTTCCTCATTCTTTTTTTTCCAATTGTTTTATGCTTGAAGCATACATTTATATGTATAATCAAATACCGTTAACACATGTGGCTTAAACTTATAAATACTTTAAACAATTCCCATAAATAACAAAAGTAGGTTTAACTTTCAAATATTAAATAACAGTAAAACAAAATAAAACAACAAATACTCCCTGGTGAGAATGCAGGAAGGTTTGAACTTTTCCATTTTATATCTTTGCCATAGAATACAGAATAGTGCGTCCTTTTTAGAGATCCGTAAACGCGACAAAAAACGAAATAAATATGCTAGGATTTTTATAATTTTCTCACGTAATTTATGGACACCCCCTAAATTAGCATATAAAAGTAAGTAAGCTTAGCGTAAGCTTATAAAATTATCGATTAGCTTATTACGTTATGGAAGTCATACATTTTTACACATGACGTGCGCATCGGTGGCTACGCCGTGCCTTTCAGTACATCGTAGGTAACTATAATAGGTTCCCCTACAACATTTTTAAGCCGTTTATGTGACAAACATGCTCAAAAATATAATGCTCCAGGCACTATGTATAAATCAATATGAAAATAGTTGACTACTGATATCATCCACAGCAAATAACTATGCAAAATACTACCGTTTTTCTTTTTTCATTGGAAAATCTAGTAAGAAACGGTGTACTTTGTATTTAAATATAAATAATGCGGAACCTTACAAACAGGTTCATGTCGCACTTGCCGATTTATTCTGTTTAATATTCTAACAACGGTAAAACTCAAGAATGTTAAACATTTAAACTTTTAGGTCTATTTTTACGAAACTGATATAAATTACGAAGACTAACTTCTCCTTAAATTAATTTTAAGTAGATCTTGAAAGGGTTAATTGAATTCATTAAATGGCAATTAGATTTGGAGTAATTAACTTTTTAAAGTACACATAAATTTATTTTATATATCTTATTAATTTTACAAACTTATTGCTATTATACTCGTCCAATAAAATACGTTTTTATATGCTTTTGTTAATTGTTATATTGCTGAACTAATTTGGATGTAATAAAAATTTATAACACAGATATTAACGTTAATAAAAACACCAAATATTGATTAATGTCCTTCGTTTTTAACATTTGCATATTAACTTTACCTCGATTTTCGCGAAGTAAACTTCGTATATACTCACAACTTGCTTAGACTACTTACAACAAAATAAAACTAATCCGATCAGCCGTTTCTGCATGATAGAGTAACAAACATGCATTCATTCACAAAAACTATCGCATTTATAATAGTAGAATAATTAAAGGACCCTCACGACCCTAAATTTTAACATAATTAGATTCAAATATAATTTAACCAATTAAAAAAAAGTTTCTATATCTTTTGTATATCATAATGTGAACATACATACAGTGCAACATCCGTAACAGTAGTGCAAAACTAGAAAATTCGAATAACTTTAACACCTAACAAAATATTTCCAAACTCGATACTGAAAAGTTAAATCGAGTTGCAGATGGCATCTTCAAGTTAAGCCGAACTTCAGATTACATGCAAATGGGTCATTTTCAAAATATTTGTACATCACGAAATTGTCAGTAAACTGTTTCGTTAGGAAATGTCAGGAAGTTGTAAAAGTAAGGCTGTATTCAGAATAAGGTAACTAATATTACATATAAAAAAGTAAGAAGTCACTAGTTAAAAAAAATATATTTTTAGTTACAAAATAATCAAGAAACAATTTTTATAATTCTCTGTTTGGTTTTCCTTTTATTTTCTTCTATCATTAGCTTCTTTCCATTTTTGTCTTCGAGCTTCTTTTTCACTGTCATTAAGATCTGGTATTTTTCTTTGTCTTTGTTTCACTTTCTCGAGGTGTTTTTTCCTTTTCTTTTCATATTTTTCAGGGTTTTGCTTTTTTAGTTTTTCAATGTATTTTTTTGCCGTTCGGCACCGGTTAGCGGCATTCTGAAACTAAAAAAAGCTGTTGGATATATGTATTTTGAATAAAAATAAAAACAAAAGTAAGCATCACTCGTGTGGGTGGAAAAGCGATCAACACTAAATGCAATAAGGCAAGCGTTATCCCATCAGAAACCACTTGTAAAATTGGAGGCCAAGACTCACTGATCCGCTTTCACTATAAAAAAGTTATCAGATCCCAGGAAAAGTCAAGTCCCTAAGCCCGACTTTACTAACCCTACATCATGGTTTAAAAAAGTATGGCCTGTAGTTACAAAAAAATAATCTTGAGAGATTTATTGTTTTTCTCCTTTATTTTTATTCGTTACATTAATTTAACACACATTTTAATATCTTATTTTCATACTTTACACATGAGACCACAGCTTTACCGTCTACAATTTACTGACGTCAGTAAATGTCAAGAAATTGTTCGTCAGTAACATGTAAAAAATAACCTAAGAAACACTTTTACTCAAAACATAATCACATTTACCATTAGATTGAAAGTGTAATCTATTACTCTAGTCATAATTTAAGTATATTAAAATTGCGGTAGGTGAATTCTTCAAAATGTACTTACTTTTGTTGAGAATACGTCGTTAGGAAAATGTAACTAAATTTTTTGCACAGCACACTACAGGACTTCTTCCATGTCTGGACGACGAACAAAATGGCGGCGCGTTAATGTGACCTTACTTTTCGTGACATGACCAGTTTTGCCAATGATTAGAGTTAGATTCCTCTTCTTTGTGATACAAGAAGTTGGTTAATTATGTCAATAAATCAGTGTCACGAAATTGTAACGATTGATAGGGACATTTTATAATATGTCATTCTTCGTTTATTTAAGGTAATTTAAATAGTTTAATCTATCAGATATAACACTTCAAACATTGCTTTTTAATTATGATACAAAAAAATAGGAAGTTTCATACAAAAATTCTGATAAAAATATTGGTTTCCATTGTCGTCCACATGGGGGACAATAAAAAAATGTATGGAGCTTTTTTTGTTACTTTATTTTCACATTAAATTTATGTAAGAATTTGAATCGCAATTCATTGCTTTTCATCAGAAATGATATGCAGTATGCTTAAGTTTAGTCTGTAAAACGTTAACAATGATTTATTTCAGTCGTAACCATATTTTTTTCGAAGATTTTTTAGGGGGACAAACATTTTGTAGTAATGTACAATTATTTTGAAAACGACCCAAATGGCATGTATTGTAAGAAATATACTGAGAATAATTTGGAAAATCCAAAAGTGCACGCCTCATATTTTTTTTTAATAAATATTTATTAATTATTATTTTTGTTTATTTAATAACAATTAAACCACATAGGGGGGGGAAAGGGTTCTATTCCTGAGCATACTCAAGCGTAAGAGAAAAAAAAAGACTCGATTAGTAAAGTATTTCGGTCGCTATCGTGTTAACAAGAAAAAGGATCCGCACATACAGACACACGGACGTCCAAGACAGAACTTTTTTAAACTGTTTTTTAACTAGTTTAAATAACAAAAATGACATCAAAAATATCATGAACGTTAAAAATAGTGTTTTTTCTTAATATGTGTGTGTATGTATTATCTTACAAGTGCAATGTATGATACATAAAGACATTTTAAGTTTGAAAAATCAGATGTTTTGCGCGAAGTGACAGTAGTACCCACCTCAACGCTTCGCTTATGAGGCGTGCAAAAGAATACAGAATTTCTTTTTGTTGAGTTTAGCAGTGACGTATCACGTAGCGCGGGCAACAACGACCGGGGGCGCCTGGGGCCCATTTGAAAAGTGCATATTATGTATGTTCTTAATATGATGATAAAATAATGCATACGAAATTCATAGATCAGAAATGTTCAGAAAGATGAACTATTAAAATGTATAATCAATATTTGTAATAGGTACTACGTATTTTGTACATTGTCCGAATTAAAAATTAGCGATTTATCCCGCCAGGAATTCAATAAACTGTCTAGATGTCTTAACAACTTTTATTTTATATAAATAAACATAAATTGCGTTGAATAAACTATCTTCAAACATTTTTTCAAAACTACTACTATATCATTGTATTGAAAACAGTCACAGGCGACCAAAGACCGGTATATAAATAACATGAAAATGCATAGAAATTGAGAAAATTTATGAAACTTTAGAGACCGGCGTCATTTGATGAACTACTATAATGTATTACCAGATTAACTGCAATAAATCTACAAATTCAAAAGCTTTGCGGTCAATTTACTTATTTGTATTAATGGAAATATTTATTGTCGTCGTATTTTTTACGTATATTTTAATGTGTCTCGAAATAGTTTTTTACTGCCAAGTTTTGTTGTTGGCAATAGATAATTATTTATCTCACAATAGTAATTTAAACCAATTATTATCATATTTTTCAGCCAATAATAATTTATAAAAAGAGCGTGTGTGCCGAGTAACACATGTCAGAAGTAAAACTTCTTTGCAATATTCAAAGATACCAAAATCATCGCCTTACTCCATGACGTGACAGTATTGCCATGACACGACCTTGAAATACTCTCAACGCGCCTAAAGAAGTGTTCACTTCAAAAACACATGAAGCGAATTAATAACATAAATTACTAAAAAAAATAATGACATGTATTTTGGCGCCAATAATCCCATATCACAGATAATGTATGCCAAAAATAACACGCTGTTTATTTGATTTTACGATGCAATAAAACGATGCACTTAAATATTATTTTAGAATGAATGTTTTATCGTGTTAAATCCTTTGTTTAGTATTGTTTGTTTGTTTGGCTTTACTTACCGTATAAATGTACAAACACAATTTGAATTAATGTCTGATGGAAACAATGAAATTAATATTTTATTGAAATTTATAGGTACATTATTTTAAAGACATAAATTAACATTTTTAAATGAAGAGTATAGAAAATTATTATATAGTTTCCAGGCCTTTTTAAAAAGTTAAATGGTCGAAAATTTGTGTAAAAATATTAACAGATTGAAAATGTGTGACAGTAATTCACTAGCTCTAGATTAATATATTTCTACTAGCGGTCCGCCCCGGCTTCGCCCGTGGTACATATGAAAAATAGATGTTGGCCGATTCTCAGACTAACCCGATATGCACAGAAAATTTCATGAGAATCGGTCCACCCGTTTCGGAGGAGTATGCAGACTAACATTGTGACACGAGAATTTTATATATAAGATTTACTAGATCTTGAGTTAAATCGTAACAAAACAAAAAGTCTCAAAAGAAAGAAAAGAAAATTCCGAACATACCGTACGGTATAAAAAGTTTCCTTACGCAAAATATTATCAGAGGTTATATTATGTCAATAATTTGGCCTATAATCGGGTGTTCGTAAAAAGGCATTAAATGTGATCGTAAAAACGTAAACCCTTATATCGTTTTATGTCTTCACCAAGTGCGAGTGAGCAATTTGTGTCGTATTACCGTTGGATTTTACACATTACGATATTTAATTATGTCGTAAGGTGTGAAAGTCGTTAGTATTTAATTATTTAATAATCAACTTTGAACTTATATTTTGTGTTGTTAATTCTTGCAATTGTTATATAAATAAATCCATACTAATATTATAAATGCGAAAGTAACTCTGTCTGTCTGTCTGTTACTCAATCACGCCTAAACTACTGAACCAATTTGCATGAAATTTGGTATGGAGATATTTTGATACCCGAGAAAGGACATAGGCTACCTTTTATTGCGAAATATGTACCATGGGCGAAGCCGGGGCGGACCACTAGTAACTATTATATTTTGATGGCAGAACAGCTGAACCAATTAATTTGTGTAAAGCAATAATTAATAGGAAAAATGAAAATGTTTCCTGGAAAATATTCTTCAAAATAAATGTTTACATACACACTTTTGTTATATACCAGTCACACACTCAGAATAAAAAAAGAACGTGTCTGCCGAGCACTCGTGTCAGAAGTGAAACTTCTTTGGCAAGATTCAAAGATACCAAAATCGTCGCCTTATTCCATGACGTGACGGTATTGCCATGACGCGACCTTGTAATTTTACTCTCAACGCGCCTAAATAAGTTTCACTTCAAAAATAATGTCACTACTAAAGAAAAATACAATCTTACATTAGATACCAACACACAAAAAACAAGATTCTCCATTTTGCACAGTCGGTTAAACATAGGTACTACTTGGTGTTCCAATTAGTCGCTCAATACAGAATTTATGGACACCGCTGTCACCGACGAGTGGCCATAATTCATGTATTGATGTGAACCTAGCTTGTGTGACCTAGGAAGTGGCTGTACATCATTTGAGTGTTGGAATTGATTGGAGGGAATGATTAGTTTATTGCTAAATAATTAGAAATACGGTAGAGATATAAGTAAACTAAGCGAAACTTTTGATATATAATATATTTACCTATGTTTGTTTCAGTAATGCTTGTATAGCATGCATATTATGTTACTTTTCGCTTGAGACAAATATGTCTATTTATTTTCGCTAATGTTAAAATGAGGGAGATTTCATTTTTGAATGTCTAATCGAATAATTTAAAAACTGTTGTATTGATTTTAAGAATTATTTTACCAAATGCTAATACGACAACATCATCAACATCTTTACGAGGTAACATATTATGGGCTATTTTTTATTTATTTGTGTAACTGCAAGTAAAGCCGGAACAAGCAGCAAGATTTTTATAAAGATAAACGTTGTAATATGAAATATCCCTTTTATAGAGTAAGAAAATCGATAAAAATAACAAAATATATAATATAAACAATGTTTATTTCCGAACTAAAAAATGATCATACGACGATTAATGACATAAAATATAAAAAATTAAAATGTAGGTATACCTAGTTAAAATTTAATATTGGAAAAGCGTGGGACGGATTTAACTACTTTTAAAACATTTGATGTCAAGCATCCTACGCTTTGTAATAGAACTTTCTAGATTAAATATGTAATTATTTTCTACTTATTACCTATAGTTTGCTATATGTAATAGTAATTGAATTGAACTAGCACCAACCCGCAGTTTTACTTATATTCCAAAGAAGCTATAACGTTATTTAGACTTCTTTGAAGCAAAATTCATCTAGTTCCGATCAAATGTTGTGCATAAAAATGTAACATGCATCCTAAAATATTATGTTTGCGTTTATAATAACAACGGGGTTTAAATACAAATCTGTAACGAATGAGTTAATGACCAACTTAAGAACTTATAAGTAAAATTATCGAATATTGGCAGAATCATGAATTGCAAGTTTAACCGCAATAGCTGTTGTAAGAAGAATTATCATATTATAATGTTTCGTATTTGCACAAATAATATACATTATTATTATAAAGTCGTATACGCCAAATTAATTTAGGTAATCAATTAAGTTCGTACGGTACGGTACGGTACGGTACGGTACGGTACAGTTCGTACAGTACGGTAGGTTCGTACGGTACGGTTCGTACAGTACGGTACGGTTCGTACGGTACGAACTTTTCGTACGGTACGATTCGTATGGTACGGTACGGTTCGTATGGTACGGTGCGGTTCGTACGGTACGGTACGGTTCGTACGGTTCGTACTGTACGGTACGGTTCGTAAGGTACGGTTCGTACGGTACAGCTCGTACGGTACGGTTCGTACGGTACGCTTCGTACGGTACGGTTCGTACGGTACGGTTCGTACGGTACGGTACGGTTCGTACGGTACGGTTAGTATGGTACGGTGCGGTACGTACGGCACGGTACGTGCGGTACGGTGCGGTTCGTACGGCTCGCACTGTACGGTACGGTTCGTATGGTACGGTACAGTTCGTACGGTACGGTTCGTATGGTACGGTACAGTACTGTACGTACGGTACTGTTCGTACGGTACTGTTCGTACGGTACTGTTCGTACGGTACGGTTCGTACGGTACGGTTCGTATGGTACGGTTCGTACGGTGCGTTTCGTACGGTACGGTTTGTACGGTACGGTTCGTACGGTACGGTACGTTTTGAACGGAACGGTTCGTACTGTACGGTAAGGTTCGTATGGTAAGGTACGGTTCGTACTGTACGGTAAGGTTCATACGGTACGTAGTATACGGTACGTACGGTAGTTGCTCTAACGCAAAAACGGCTGATCAGATCTGGTTGAAATTGTCATAATGATAGATCAATAAAAATAGTGTAGTCATTTACGTAGGTACAAGTTTATTGTCCGCATACGTGTTGATTAGACTCTTTATATACAAAAATAGATATGACAAGAAAATAATAGCTCATATACTTTTATTTCACGCGAGTAAAGCCACGTGCCAAAGTTAGCAAACATAAGCCAAAAAGTAACAACAATTCAACTAGATAGGCAGTTACGAGTCACGGGTCAGTGACATAATAAAACTTTAGATTGCTTTTTTCTATGAAACCCTCGGAGCAAGGGAATTACTGTATTCAAGTGCGGTGACAAAACTTCAAAATTGTATGGAGATAATATTACGTTAGTTTTTGTATTTATTTTTGTTGTTTAACACAGTATTTCGGATATAATCTTACTCAGATATAACTGTAAGGACCTGAATCTTCAATATTACCTATATACAAGTTTGTAGCCTGGCTTTGCATTCGTTCAGCCGAACGGGGATAAACTGAAAAATATAATATAACTCCTTAATATAACTCATTTATTTTCATTTTCATTCTCATTCTCATTTTCATTTTCATTTTCATTACTTATTTTTATTTAAAAAAAAAGCTACAGATAGGTAACTAAGTCTTGTATTTTTTTATACTACTCGAATTAAAAATTGCGAATTTTCTCTGTCATGCCAATTCTTTAGTTCATATTTAGATACGGCTACATTTCATACACCCAAATAATAAATACTTAAAGAACACAAGCAAAACCTGGGCACATCACTAGTTAAAGATATTAAAATCAATGTCCCCTTCACTGTGACCTAACATAACTAGTAATAGGGCATCTAAATATAGCCGTACGGGAGGGTCCCTAACTCCTTATAAGTTAATGTCTACCATAGACGATATTGGCTATGTCCTGTGGTTTTACTCGCGATAAAATCCTAAAGAAATTTGAACATGAATTGCGCTAAATAGTAAATGTAAACTATAGTTTGTAAGGTTTATAGATCATACGTTTTAGAGGTTCGATGGCACAAACATAAATAAATAGCTTTCCGTCCGTGCAGTCAAAAGAAAATCTGTAAACATCTCCCGTTCCGCTCGCGCCCGCGCCGTCTCAAACTATCTATGCACCAAATTTGAAATTTTATACAAATCGGTTCAGTGGTTTAGGCGTGAAGATGAGATAAACGGACAGGTAGATAAACAGAGTTATGTAATTTAACTCTTCCTGTTTTATTACTCTTCAGCTATATTATTTTTTTAAATTATAAAGCTGAAGAGTTTGTTTGTTTGAACGCGCTAGTCTCGGGAAGTACTGATCCGATTTGGAAAAATTCTTTCGGTGTTAGATAGCCCATTTATCGAGGAAGGCTTTAAGCTATATATCATTACGCGACCAACAGGAGCGGAGTACTGCGGGTAAAACCGCGGCACGGCTTGTAATTTATATATATAAGAAAGTTGTTTTTCCAAAACTGTGTGTTTATTCTTATTATTCGTACATGTCCGTTGGCATACGATTACTAAGATAATCTATCTTATCTAAAGAGAAATCAACGGAAATGCTAATCCAATTTTGAAAATAATAACAGTTCCCTGAAAGCAATTAAGATGCGTGTAATGCGGACGAAGTCATGAAATATATGCCAGTATATGTTACGTATAAAAACTAATAAAAACGGATTCTTTTAACTCGAAGTTTAAACAATAATAGGGTTAATACGATAACAATTTTTTCATATAAATATCAGTGAAAGTATACGTATACTTTAGTTCTTGTAAAAACATACAGCTATTTAACGTCTGTCTAATGTCTTTTCTATTTCCAAAACTTTCATTAAGCTCATAAATAATTAATTACAATATTAAGCTTCAATATTATTCCGCGAATAATGATACACGAATAACTCTCATCTAAGAACGATTACAACGGGCTTAAACCCGGTAAATTACTTAGAAAAAATTATTTCAATGTTCATATTATTTGCGTGTTTAATTTTTAGCTGTAGCTCAGTTATACCCTACGATACATATAAATTATTCGTAGAGCGTAACACTTCATCTAGTAACATTTAAAACGCGTTTAAAACCCGTTAAAATCCCCGTAAAAGCAATCCACAAAATTTACTGCATGTCTTCAGATATATCGTCGGCGTAAATTTATCGTTGTGATTAATTATGTCGCCAATTCATTATTTTGAACGTTCGTGTGTTTTGTAACTGGCTTATAAATACCCTGAAAACGATTATTTTCAATTAACACTTAAAATAAAACGTGTGTTCACGAAATTGAGACCGTGTTACAAATTACAATATTGTCAGAAGTAAGTACCTATTCTTATGTTACATTTTATTTACTTATTTGTGGATTTCGCGTTTCAACCGATTTACAAAAAAGAGAAGGTTTTAAGACGGTTTAGTTTGTCGAACTTGTAATGCAAAATTAGGTTTAAAAAATGTACAAAATTGTAAGAAATAATATTATAAAATTCATGCAATGCATTAAAAGTTAAAACGGATAGATAAATTATTACATGGAAAAAGCTGTTGAAAATATAATTTTGATCTACAATTATGTATTTTCTCTGAAGTGTAGTTATTATAAATAAATTATTGTACACTACATTTTCTTTTATCTTTATCCAATTTATGCGTTTTGCACAAGTTTCGTAGACACATTATTAATATTTATGTTCAACACGAAGCGTTACATTTTATACAAATTGTGATTTAATAGTACTTTAATATTTATGAGCGACTGAAAAAATGTACCAAGTTACAAATCGTATTAGATAAGAGAGCTTATAGGTGATTGTGTTTTTTATGTTGCGAATTATTCGTAGATTCATTTATTTAATTTAAGAAATATGTATTACAATAAATAAATTTTTTATTTGTCACTATAACTACAATAAAAACCAAAAACAGAATTATTATGTATTGATATTCTTAAACTAATCCTTATAACTATTTTCGAGTTTTACTTTCTAATAAATATTGTAATAATTGTCATATTAACTACTATGCAAAAATAAATCCAATTAAAAAAAACTTCCCAACAATACAATGTCTTAACACGTTCAATTGATAATATTAATTAAATTAAAAGAAACAAATGAAGATAATAAAAATAAAGACACTCCGATAAAGATAATAAAAACTTTCAGTACTCACTTTTCAAAAAATCGGCCAAGCAGCTCACGTACACTCACAAATTGAATTCTAACAAACACTAATATAACACGTTCATACGTAATTATTTCCAAGCACTCCTTTGTTACTCGAAAACTTTCGCGCGCGAAACTTAAAGCGCTCGACGTAAACTCTGTACACAACCACTCAGCACGCGATTCGCGCGAACACTAAATCCTCTGAAGGAATTTCCTTCGGCCGAATTTTCATTTCTATCACGAACAAAAGGCGGTTGGCCGTTCGAATTACGAATGTTCAACTCGCGTTGTCTATGGCCAAATTGTTTCCATTTATAGGCAAAGGTTTTTTATGATTCAGCCAAATTTTTATAGATATTTGATCTGGTTTCGATAGTGCGATCTTTTATTTTCTAGTTTAGCGCCGAAATGATGCTTATAAGTTCCTAGTAAGGATAATAAGATTTCAATTTGAGATTTCCGAGGTCTCTTAGTTATTTATATGGTGGAGATGCGATAGCAATCGCCGATTTATTGAATTTATTGTCTTTAGAGAGCGAAGCTTTTCTTATAACTTTCGTGTGTGGTTAGAAATCATACAGTTTTCTATTCTCATTTCGTTGAAGTAGAGTAAATATTGATAAATCGCAGTGCTTATAAAAAATGCAAGAGCGTGAAGGGTCACTTGACCATTTCAGTGTCTCTACAATTTAATTGGAATATCACTTGAGCAACCTTGCCTTAATTCATTTTGTTTGTATATCCGCCATTTTTTTTTTCAATCTTATTCATAATAATATATCTAATAATATAGATCATATTTTCCAATTGTTACATTTTTATGTTTAAAATCTAAAAAATACAAAATATAAACGCCTCTACCATATTGAAAATTTGTATACATTATATACTTATAAGCCTTAATAAATACTTATAATAGAAAGTCCATGATGGAAAGCTAGAAAATAATTTTACAAAAATAGTATTTCTCGAAAATTAGAAATGAAGAAGCTCTTAACAACATGGCCGTTTCTCTAAAAGCTTTATGTGAAGCGATTTCTTACAAGAACCACTCGTACACTTCGCTAGCTATATTGATACAAACGATCGTAATTTGCGCACAATCCCGGATAAACTGAAGCTATTAATTATTACTGTTAATTGCTCTAATAAGCCCTAATGGAATAATTAATGACACGTAAGTATAAGTTAGCTGGCTAACAAGGTTAATCTATAACTTATATATAGATGCGCGTTCTTTTTTTTTTTCAAATTATTCACAGGCCATAATCGTAAAAATATTTAAAAAAAAATCAACATTGTGTTCTAAATTTAAAATTTGGTGGGAATAGTGTTAACTATAAAACATATCATTACTCATTAGATAAATTTGCTTCTCTTACGGTATTTTAAGTGTTTCAAGCGTGTGTGGAAACAAATGTGATTGTGCGACGTTCCTCATTATTTTCAACAAGACGTTACTTTCCAATAGTTTCAAATTTCAATATAAAGGTGCGTAGCTAGAAAACTATTGCGATTTATATAAATTTTACTTTGTTCCATTTTTCATACTGTATTACCAATTTCTTATACTTTATAGAAAATATTAATTTACATCAATCTGATATTCTAAGCAAAAAACACATCCAAATTCAACTTCAAGACGATCATTTTCATTCATTTATGTAAGCATCAAACCTCTCAAATTTCCCGCCATTATTAAATAAACCATAAATTATCTAAATTCAAATCAAAGACACGTTTAACGTTTTTATCTAATGGCCGAGCCCCGCCCACCAATTAATCATTTAAAAACATCAAAGTATATGACGAATGTGATTTTAAAATGTCTTATTTATCATACTAATGATGTGAAAGACTAATGATAAATTAAATATTTTCTATGGTATACAGGGTGTGCTTAATAATTTGTACATGTAAGTTTTTTATGAAATTACTAGCTTACCGCCCGCGGCTTCGCCCGCTTGGTGTAAAACCTAACAAATTATATACTAAAACCTATCACTCTATCTATTAAAAAAACCGCATCAAAATCCGTTGCGTACATAGTTTTAAAGATTTAAGCATACATAGGGACATAGGGACAGAGAAAGGGACTTTGTTTTATAGGTACTATGTAGTGATAGTGAATTAAGAGTTTGATAACTAGTGCTTTTGAACCTCTTTAATAATCTCAAATGTTACTCAGTGATAATGCACTTTTCTAGAGGCAAACTAATTATTAAATTGGTCCAATCGTTTTTGAGTTTATTCGTTACATACTTACATACGAATGTACAATTCTTTCATCTTTATAATATAAGTGAAGATAAGACAAGCGTTTAGGAAAGATCCTCTAGAGAGCAGCCGCAAAAAGACGGCACTTTTCGTATTAACTCCTCAATCAAATGAAACAAATAGAAATAAGAAAGTCAATATTAATGGATAATTCGTTTAATGAACTAAAAATACACTTATTATATAAGCATTTAAGACAACTCTTATAAAACTACACACGCTCATGTAACTAAATTTATGAGTTGTTACCTAACTTATGGGCTTAACTACTGTCCTTTTAACACACATTGAAGCTCACAAGTCACAATCCTTTGATAGGTCA
>CAJQZN010041369.1:1554-28829 GCA_907164685.1 Colias eurytheme
ATTATTTAGTAGTTTGAGGGTAGTCGTTTATCGTCGTTGCGCCGACATATATTACGTAGATAACTGGCTCAATAAGGGCTCAAAGGGCTCAATATTTTTGTCTGATATATTGCAGTTTATTTTAAGATACGCTAAATAAGTTTAGAACTTGGCCTATTTTAAATACAATAAATAAATCGTTAAATTGTATAATTGTTTGACAGATTCAAAAAGCATTGCATGTAATTTGTAAGCAAATAGGTACATTAATTTTATAATTAGCAAAATAAATAATATGAAGACCTTGATAAACCATCTTTTAGCTTTTAATCATTCCACCTAGCACTTAAGCGATGACTTTCTTTTAGAAAACGACTAGAACAGCAGTTCAGAATAGTTTTTCAAGATTTCCGTTGCGAATTTTGAAACAGAGAGATTTTTGCATCGTATTTTACGACGTTCAGCACATATTATAATACTAGCGGTCCGCCCCGGCTTCGCCCGTGGTACCTACATGTTTAAACTATCCTATCTCTCAAGTTGGATCGAACTGCTCATGGTGTGCGAATTTTATTATAATCGGTTAAGTGGTTTAGGAGTTCATTGAGGACATACATTGTGACACGAGATTTATATATTATATCAGATTTTGGCAAGGAAATATAACTGACGTTTGCATAACTCGACAATAATTCATATCACGTAGGTATACTTTAGGGACAAAAGGCTGTTTGTTGCGCGAACTTATAGGTGAAGAGGACTTTGATAGTGTCTCAACATCTCAGTTTATGAGACGCACGTGTCGGGAATAACGATTATGATTTTGTAAGTTTGATAAATAGTGACGTATAAAAATGTCCAAGACACGAAATTAGAGTGTTTTTTCAATCATTATTTTGTATAAACTGATTGTAGATCATAGTATATTCATATATTTTTATTTTTGGTAAATTCATGTAATTGGAATATATTAGCAAATGCACCTTTATAGATATGGTAATCATAATTCCACATATTTTAATATGGAAGAAAAAATTTGAACAGTAACAATACGTTATTATTTTTTAAGCATTCACATAAATCATAATATTATGAAAATAGAGAATACAAAGGAAGAATGTATTATGATGAAAAACGTCATTTTTTTTATTTCCTAAGCATTTGAATTATTAAATTTAATCAGACTTGCTGATTGCTCTGCTGTATTCGGTGCCAATGAATTTCGTAGCACGATGGAAGCCTACGAGTGACTACGTAGCCTACGCTCACAGCTACGCATAATCGTTGTAGCAGGCTTTATCGCTACAAGGAAAAAGTACCAGGCTCACATAAAACATCAGAGGGTCGAGAAATGGGTCACTTCGTTTCATACTGAAAACGGATTTCAGGGTATCGATGAGATTGTTTGCGATTTAGAAAATAATAAAACGAAAATGTATTAATATATTCTATTAAATTTATTTTTATTGAATATTAGATAAATATTTTAAAAATAGATGATTTTAATAAATAGCATTTTAAATGTAAACAAAATGAAAATAAAAATTAAATAATTTGTATAAGAAAGTACCGTAGCCATAAAAGCTCACAAAAGCTACGTACGCCCTCTACGCCGTAGCAGCTTCCGTAGCAGGCTTCAGCGCTACAAGAAAATGTACTAGGGTAGCATGAGTTTGAAGGATATACGAAACCCTGAAAGAACTTTTCAGGGCCGGAAATTCTCACTCGCGGATTATGATGGAATGGGGAAAATGGATGATGGAAAATCTAATTCGCGGATAGACTCCCTGGATATCCCGATTAGAGCGGAAAATGTCTACTTGGTACTAGGCGAACATAAACCGATACCAGTTGATTAGAAGTTAGAAAGTAAGGGATAGCGAGATAGCAAAGTTAAGGGCGGAGCGAATTTCACGCAAGCGCAGTAACTTTCCTCCTGGTATGTGTAAGTTCAAGTTTTAGAAATATTATATTAGTATCAGTTTTCATTAAACTAAATACTTCAAATTTTACATTTTCGTCATCAAAATAAAAAAAGGATTAAAAAAAATAAGTTAATCTACTTTTAAAACCCATTTAACTTAGTTACATAAATATAAATGCCTGCCACCTAGCGGACATTTTCTGAACTGATACAACATGAAATTACGTTACCAGGGGCGTGGTTGAAGGACACGTTCAGTATTATAGTTCCCTCTGTTTCCAGTAGATGTCACTTTTTAAACATAATAAAAAGTTGGCAACTATAACAAATAATATATTTTATTATTTTCTCAATCACAAAGAAAGAGCGAGTGTGTTATATCGTATTTCGTAGCTGTAGTAAAATTTATAAAGTATTGTAAACAATTAATGTACAAAATATAATTTATAAGCTTTTAAGCTTTAGGAATAACATTACTTACTAAAGTATTATACTATGTGCAATACTTTAATATATTTCTGGGTCGATCGCACCCTGCTGAGTGCTGACATAAACTTATTAATATACTTACAATCCAGCTTACAATAATTGAGTATTTGAATAAAAAAAAAAATATTGATTTTTTTATGTATTTTGAAACTTTATTATTAATAATATTGATATTTAATACAAATAACTTCAAAAAAAAATTTTTTCGTTAATTATAAGCAATTAAAAATTGATGAAATTTAAATTAGAATCACGTGACTACAAACGCGCCATGACTGGTCACCACAGTTGTGACGTCATAATGTTATTATAGCTATGTATTAACTGCAGTACATAGCGTTTACGGCTATTACACGTGACTAGACAATAATATTGAAAGTTTATTGCTAAAATACGATTTGTTAGTTGGTTCCGAATTAGTTAGTTAGTTACGAAAAAAATAAGAATCATCAAGAATAGATGTTGATATATATTTATGATCACCGATTTTTGTCAGGAGTTGCCTTTGTAGTATTCGTACATAATGGTACAAAACGATAACTTTTGAGGTTCGCCATTTTTAATATAAATTTTAGTAATATAATTAACAATTAATATATTTTATATGTAATTTAATAATGACAATAAAATTAAATAGATCAAAACACTGTATTTATTATTAACATGCTTTTATTAGCTTCACCTGTATGTTTGTATGTAACAGAATCCTTTCGAAGTTTTGACTCGATTTTGACCCACTTAAAACCGACGGATTTTGTTCACATTTTGAATACTTATCAAGGTCCGATGACAATACAATAATATCATAAATTTATCCTGATAAGGATCGCCAGGATCAGCTTAAAACATATGTTTGTATGTAACCAATTCTCCTTTCGATTCGATTTAGACCCACTATAAACCGTCGGATTTAATTTAAATTTTGTATAATTATAAAAACCCGGTAACAATACAATAATTTCATAAATTTACCTTATTATCCTGTTAAGTATTTCAAACTATATTTATTGTTCTATCAACTGCAATGAGTGAAAACTAACATTATGACGTCACACGCGCTTGGGTGACGCTTCGGGAGTTGCCGGCGTGTCTTCGGTACTGGATTCAAAGACTAATTTTTATTTTGAAATAACTTTTGAATTATTGCAAAAAAATAAAAATAAAAACAGTTTTGTTATAAAACTAATATATAATCTTTCCATTTATCACAAAAAAAAATTTAATTCAAATACTCAATTCTAGAAGAATGATGTGTTTATTACCTGAAAAAACAATTGAAAGTTTTATATTATTATTAAGTACAAAAATTATAATAATAGTATTACCACAGACTAGTATTACCTAGTATTATAAATATCTGTGCTAGTACCTACTATATTCTAGTAAGCGAATTAATCGAACATTATAATTGTTTTATCCCATCTCTGGCTTAATATAAGTATGACTACAAAATATACCCGCATACATAGAAGCCAATATTATATACTCAATACTCATATTAAAATGATCAAATTAGAAAATATCTATATTTATGATCAAAGTATATCAACAGAAGCCGTATCTGTAACAGCTTTTAGATACCACGAACGCAGAATTCAATTTGGTTTCAGTACATAGTAATTATTTCGGTAAAACCGATAACAACGTTTTAATGAGTGTTTCAGACTGTTTTGTCCCTACACTCTTTATACCTTCGATAATTGATTTTTGGAAAATAATTTAATAAACCTACATTATTAGATTAATTCGTAGAAAGCATTTAGAAAGGTATGACGTAATATATCCTGTGTTTTAATTGTCTTAAAAGTATGAGACTTATAGAAATTGCATACCTACTTAAGTAAAAATAATAATAAAGGTAAGACGGAAATCTAAGGTTCAAATAAATTTCACTATAATAGCGAAGAGTCTATGAGTTTCGTATCCTGAAAACTTATCTTTAACAAGAGTTATTATTAGTATGAAAAAAGAAACTATGTTTATGTAGCCTCGAAAAATGTAACCTTACTTTCGTCGTTGTGACCGTTAAAAATGACCAATTTCAAAATCGTTTTGTTCCTGCAGCTTTTAAGCTCATTAATCAAACTTTAAATTCCATAATACCTTTGTAACAAACTCAAAGCCTCCTTAAGAATTGTAATCAACCTTTAAATCTTTTCATAGAAAAAATACCGCGGAGAAAAAAAAACATTAATATTTATGACGTATTACGTCGGCCATATTTGTTCAAGGTAAGGGTGCTTTTGCACCAATAATGTGCGAGGATGTGTAGCGAGGAATGTGTGTGTAAATAACCAGTCATATCCAATTATCGCTTCATTTACCTACCTCGCCTCTTTTAACACATCTCTGGTAGAAACGGCTCAACGGTGCTAGGTTTTTCGCATACATAACAAGCAAGAGATGTGTGCGAGGAATGTGTGCGAGGTATGTTTATTAGTTCTATAATTTTGAGTAATAGAAAAAAAATTCAACGCATTCCCGCACCGCACTTTTTCCTCGCACAGCTTTTGTGGAAAAGCACCCTAAGGGCTCGAAACACAATGGAAGGAAATATTAATAAATGCTAATATTATAATAAGCCCGCTTTTATGTGCGCTTACAGGGTATTATACCATTTGAATATTTTGTCCAGTATTTACGCTATGTTGAATAAAGTCTTACTTCGAATAAAAACAATTTTAGGAATTGTTTTGTCTCCATTCAAAGTTAGCTCTTAACATTGTTTTTAAATAATAGATCATATTCGTTAGATTTGTCTCTACTTGAATTAGGATATTATAACTGTTACAATTTACAAGAAATTTTAACGTCTACCTTGGCGGATCCAAACCTAGCCTAACCTAAAATTATATATTATACTTACTTGCGGTCCGCCCCGGCTTCGCCCGTGGTACCTACACATGTTTAAACTATCATATCTCTCAAGTTGGATCGAACTGCACATGGTGTGCGAATTTTATTATAATCGGTTAAGTGGTTTAGGAGTCCATTGAGCACAAACATTGTGACACGAGATTTATATAGGTATATTAAGATAAATATGTGTATAGAAAAACTAGAATCTATATTGTGAATAATTTGTTCGAACAGAATGAAGTATCATTGTTTTCGTTTGATTTTGATTGTGAACAGACTCTGCGACAACGAGTTCTTTGGTATCTATTTTTTAAACAAAGTATTTTAAAATGTGGGTTGAAGGAGCAGAGATCTTTTGAAATACATAAGGTAATTTAAATAAATTTACATCAAAGCTTTTGTTTTCCCCATTCTTGCAACCAATTGTTTGTAATAATAAACATCCTACAACTTTCTTTTCTCCTTATAAAAGAAAAATGTGAACAGAACTCAATTTTAAATTTTAAATGATTTCCTCATTCACGTATCCTGTTATCCTCAAAATTTGTTCCGTAAGTCCAGAGATTTGTCCCCATATCGAACTGAAAAATTCACAAACTCTAGGTACTTCTTAATAATATGTATTGATATACTAGCATTCCATACCCGGCTTCGCCCGCTTTGTCTAAAACTTAACAAGTTATATACTGAAAACTTCCTCGAGAACCTCTCCATCTATTAAAAAAAACTGCCGTAAAATTCGTTGCGTAGTTTATAGTTTCCTAAGTTTCACCTATTCTCAATTAGGATCATACATACACGCAATTGACGTGCCATGACTGAGGCCTATGTCCAGCAGTGGACAAGTATAGGCTGAAAATGATGATGATGATGATGATGATACACGCAATTTTCAAACGAAAGAGAACCCTGAAATGACAAGTCTTTTTAAATATCATTGCTTATTTAGTTAAGAATAGAGGCGTTATATTCCAATAGTTACCACAATTTCATTAACTAGAGATCCAATTTATTTCCATCTTAGACCTAAGGCTATTGAAATTTGAAACGCAATCAAATAGAAACAAGCATGTTTGTTGTATCGATTGAGGTTAAACAAACTGCCTACTGATAATTGCGTATAGTTATTGTACATTTCACTTGGAAGTTGGTTAAGCTATCTCTGTTATTAGATAGGCTAATAGATAGATATATACTTCATTGCATATGAAATTAACGTAAGTACCAAGAAATGTAGCGATATCTTCTAATCTATATAATACTAGTTGTGCCCTGCAGTTTTATTCGCAGTACTCCACTCCTGTTGGTCTTAGCGTGATGATATAATATTATAGCCTATAGCCGTCCTCGATAAATGGGCTATCTAACACCGAAATAATTTTTCAAATCGGACCAGTAGTTCCTGAGATTAGCGTGTTCAAACAAATAAACTCTTCAGCTTTATAATATTAGTATAGATGTGAAGTATATATCAGATGTAGAGCTAAGAAGATAAATTTTATAGAGCAAAAAACAATGCATTATACGATAGTAATTTTATCATTTAATTATGTTATATTTGTAAAATGTTAATATATATTCAGAAATAATTCCTGTGGATTTTAGTTGCAAAAACAAAAGGTACATAATGAAGACAATTTATGTTAAATTGCAACTCTTTTATCACTGAACTATTATAAGATAATATTGACTATTGTATTATATGTCCTTCTCTCTCACTCCATAAAAAGGCGAAAACACACATTACCTATAGTTTTTTTTTTTCTAATAAGACTTGTATGTTCATGTGTAAACGCAATAAATCCATCGATCCAATTCTTTCGCAAGCAATATGACAGCAATATTCTTTACAGCCACTTATCCTTAATCACTAAAACATTGTCTTTCACGATCAACTTTATGGCAGCCTTGATGAGGCTTCGGTTAATTGCGAAACCGTCATAGCGTTGGCTTGTAAATATTATTTTATGGTATTTGTCCTGTTTATACTTCAGCTAGTCCGTCGGGCATTGTCTATAACTCAAATTCATTTATTTGTCATGTTTTAGTTAAAATTAGAACGATCAAATAACATTCCTTTACACGTTTTCATAGTTAAATATATCTTGAAAGAGTAACATAATTTATGCATAATATTAATTATCTTGAAAATTGAGACCCCATTGTATGATTATCAGTACATTACTATGATTTATGGCATGAAATAAAAGTAATATATTACAAGCTATTTATATAATTGTTTTGAAATATTATCTCTACGTATAGGTATTAAATAAGTTGCTATGTGTGCGTGTATCATGTTTGTATTACTATAAAATTGATGACGTAGTTATGAAGTACTTCGAAGAAAATTAATAATTAATTTATTAAGACGAACAAACTAGTTATTACAATAAAAGTTTAATTACATCGTCTGATGAATTTTAAAGTTTATTACTACAAAGCTGCAGTAAGAAATTTAATAAAGGTAATCTCTCTAACCACAACGACTTCATTAAGAACTTTAATTAGCATAAGTAATCAATGGTTTACAATGCCCTGTCGCTATTAAATGGAAATAAATTTTTAACAGTCTCCAATTATAATTTTAACATTGACAATAACTGATGTGATGTGATAATATAAACCTTAAAAATACTTAAAACAATGCAAGAATCAATAGTGTGCTTATTATTTTTTTTATATTTCTAATGATATTTATTATTTCACCTTATCAAATAGATAATGTAAAAGACTCGTAAAAGATACAAGTAAACTAAATTAATACAATAATAAGAAAGACGTTACAAAAAGCTTTTATTTTGATAGGGTTCAGTACGGTAAATCGTTATCAAATACTCCATTTATTACTAAAATAATGTATGTCGATTATTATTTTAGCTTTCATTTGAAATTTAATCAAAACTATATTGAAATGTTTGGAGCTTCTACTTCGTAATAGCTTTTAGCAATTCAAAGCTTCGTCAAATGCATTCAAATAATTTTAGAAACTAAATCAATGATTGTTCAGTCACTAAAAACAAATACATTTGTCCATAGAGTACAATATAAAAAAATATTGCAGGTAATTGATATAGAAATTAAAAAAAATAGGTACAAGAATAATAACTTATTTAGATTTATATCTCATTAGATCGTTTAGTATTACTATATAATTACTGTTAAACATTGTCAACAGGAATATCTAAGCAATAAAAGAAAAATAATCATAATTAAAATTCATTAAAACTTGCTATTCCTGTTCTAAGTATTTCTAATGGAATTTTTTTTAAAATAGAACATTTTTCTTCTCTCTCCTTTTGTTTATATGAGTCTTTATAATGAATGAGCATTTAAAACCACGTATATCAAACATTATAAATAATAATTATTTAATGAATATTTGCTTTATCATAATCAAACTTACGCACGCGGCTTCACCCGCTTTGTCTAAAGTCGACATTTGAACCTTCTTCAAGAATCACTCAATATAATAAAAAAATCGCATCGAAATAGGTTTTTAAGTTTTAAAGATATACCTGAGCATACATATGAACGGGTAGATATCAAGTTCGACTTTGTTTTAAGTACATAAATTTTACATACTTAAATACAATAAGTACAATTCCTTTACAAATTTTAAATGGACAGGTAATCATAACTACATTATGTCTTAAACAATAATAGACTTAAATGTAGTAATTGCCTTTAGAGAGCCTTCATCAAATTTCTGTCACAATAAAGACCTTCCATATCATAGATTCCTATTAGTAACAGTGACGAGATATGGAATCTCAACGGAAATTAACCGCTAACCAATTGTTTAGGAAATCTATTACTAACTTATGTTTTAGGAAGAATTATCTGGAAATACTCAATGGACTTTGAACATTCTTTTACAGAATAGATAGTAGAAAGAAAAGTAGAAACTAAAAAGTAGTAGAAATATCATGTTTTATTCAGGTTTATACCAAGTGGAGTTGGGGTGAGCTAGATTTCTGCCCGCGGCTTCGCCCGGCTTCTTTTCAAAGAAAAACCCGCATATAATTCCCGTTCCTGTGTGATTTTCCAGTTAAAATGTATTCTGTGTCTTCAGTTACCTACATAGCAAACTTCATTGTAATCGGTTCAGAATTATATGTGTGAAAGAGTAACAAACATCCATCTATCCATACTCACAAACTTTAACATTTATAATATTAGTACTTTGATTTAACACTATTAAATATATCGTCATCTGTTCCAAAATTGATCTATGCGTTTAGCAAGAATCAATAAACAGACAGGCCAGGCAAACTTTGACTCCACAAACGGACACTTCAATTATTTCTATAGATATCGCATTATCTCTCAAAACGCCCCTATGATTACACAATCTAGAACTTTTACCCGGCTTAACCCGGCTTTGTAATGAACAAACTCAGCGGAAGCCAGTATTTTATAATCTCAAAGGCATACCCAGAATTGTTTGCTCAAACATCTGTTATCCAGCCCCAGCAGACGCAAACAAACTTGAAGTTTGAGAGACCATGACAACAACTAATATCATTAGTTAGTATTGTTCACGTCAATGTTAATAAGATTTATTGAGATACGATACAAACTTGATACTTTATTACAAAGTTCTAGGAAATCGTGGTAATCATACAGTTTGAACGGTCATCTAAAATTGAGCTCGAATAATGAACGAATATGAATAGAATATCCTACAGAGACTACAAATTTTCAAAAAAGGGAATGAAAAGATACAATAATTTAAGAAAATTCTGTTTCTAATTATAGATAAAGCTCAGAAGCTCTACCATGAATGCCATAATAATTAACAGTAATTTAAATATATGACTATGTTCTATCACATATAGTATACATACAAAGCTACCTATCCATCAGAAAAATAACATATGAGTTTCACTATTTGGGTGCCTACTACCGTACTACGATACCAAGAATACAATATAAAACTAGAAAAACATCTTGCTTTCAGGGAAATATTAATATTCCAACATAACCCCAAACATGCAACATGCTGAACCTAATAAAATTGCCAACCTTCCCCTTGTTGTCTCAAAATTATTCGTCTCCAAAGCAAACAACAAAATTGAATACTGTCAAAAATTCTGATGGAATACAATGAAAGATATTATTTCTGTCTGTTTATCATACAAAGTCTGTTTGATTTGTGGTTAAAGGGGCCCTCGCGTGACAACCGTTCCCATAAAATTTTCAACGTCTATTTCCTTTAAGTTTGTTTTTACGACAACCATTATTTGCCCATCTATGTCTGGAGCAAAAACCATTAAAATTTGTAGCAGTGAAAATCGACAGCGAAAACACAAAATTAAAAATAAAACATAATCTAAAGGATTTATTGTAATTTACATGTTTAATGAGGGTATAAGGTTAGCCAATTAGTCATTAAAAAAAGACGTGTGCCACTCGGGGACTGCCGCGGTAAAGCTATAGCGTAGCATGCCTTCAAGCCACACCTCCGCGCCCGTCGGAGTGGGGAGCGTGAGGTTTTTCGTTACGCAATTTCTGGATTCGGTCCCCGCGTTCAAGGCCCGCGATAGAAGCTATGCAATAGCTCAAAAATTCTTTAAAAACGTGCATCAGCTAGTATTTTGAAAGAATATCATTAAAAATATACCATCAATTATCCCGCGGCGCTATTGTTTGATAAAAATTAAGAGAATACTTCATACTTCTATTGATCTTTTCTGAAAATCTCATTGAATCCCACTCAAGATAAGTACCACGCGGCATTGTAATTAAATGGGAAAATACTGAAGAGGGATTGTAGCGGTATATCTTGATATAATTAAAACATGTGTCTAGTAGCCGATTGTCCCGGCGTCGCTTGTGAAAATTTAATTAGTATTTCTGGTCAACATCTACATTATTAATTGTAAAAGAGTAGTAATGGCTCGGTATTTGATTTTAATTATGTCTACATAGAGCAAGCAGCCTCGCAAAGCAATTACTGCGCGAAGCAGCTATTTGGACGTGGTTCGGCCGAGGAAAATTGAGGATTTGTGCGAAAGGCTTCTCGAGTCTGCTTAGTCTGTGTGGACACCCACATATTGAATTGATTTTTTAATTTTTCTATGCGCTATCTCTACATTACCACTGAAAGTGTTACGATCTGTGGCAATTGGTCAGCTTGCAAAATGTCCTGAACCTGTTGTGTATTTATTTATTACAGATAACAAATAATAATAATTAGAACATACAAAAGGATCGTGAGACAGGAATCAAGAATAACATAATAGTATCGCTGAATACCTGGTATTTTAGCTTTACTATTAACTAGGTTCCGCCCGCGGCTACGCCCGCGCAGTCAAAGAAAAACCCGCATATTTCCCATTCCCGTGGGATTTCCGGGAATGCGTCATTTTCCCGGGATAATAAAGTAGCCTATGTCCTTTCTCGGGTATCAAAATATCTCCATACCAAATTTCATGAAAATTGGTTCAGTAATTTAGGCGTGATTGAGTAAAAGACAGACAGACAGAGTTACTTTCGCATTTATAATATTAGTATGTATATGCAAATACATCATATTATTGTGTCTAGTATACAGTGTGTCCGGACATGACATACCGATATTTGAAGGGGCTATTCTCCAGGTATTTTTATCGACAATTCAACCCCTCTACAGTCCCCTACCTCACCCCCCTCAAAATGGTTTTCGAATTTTTTAAAGTATGTTTCATCACTCTTATCAATTAAATTCGTTTAGTGGTCCCTAGAATAACTAGTTATTGTTCAAATAAAACCAAATTTAGTATTTTGTGACACTCACTTTCGAAGTTATTACAATTTTCATAAATTCACTATCCGAATTGATAGGTTTGCCATTTTGAGGGGGGTGAGGTTGAAGAGGGGTTGAATTGTCGATAAAAATACCTGGAGAAAGAAAAACCCGCGTAGTACCCGTTCCCGTGGGATTTCCGGGATAAAACCTATCCTAACCTATGTGTTAATCCAAGTTACCCTCTATACGTGTGCTAAATTTCATTGTAATCGGTTCAGTAGTATTTGCGTGAAAGAGTAACAAACACACACACACACACATCGTCACAACTTTCGCATTTATAATATTATAGTAGGGATGTTAATAAGAAGCTTATATAACTCGATAAATGATGGAAAACAATACAATTATTGACTCGAATTACTATCTGAACTTAGCTTTACAATATTAGTGTAGACTACCTACAAGAATTTTAACTAACTTTAGTTTACGTTACAGTTAACATTTTTTTGCAGTTTTATTTCCAGTGTGGGAAAGTGATGGCGCTAGACGATATTATATATAACACTGTCATTGTCACACGCTAGAAATAATACGGCTTTAAAACATCAAGGTACAGACACAGAATACATAATAGTAGCTAAACGTACAGAGGCAGATCCTAGGATATAGGTAAATAAATACTATTAGTTGCTGATGTGCCACCTGAGCTATGTTATCTTTGACTTGCCATACATCACTGTTTACTGATTGGGTAAAATCAAATATTTATCTTGCTTTGAACCGTCGTTATAACGTCGTATTGGCATAAACGTATGAATTTCTCTTCAAATACATTTACGAATGCAAGCAAGGATATTGTATAAAAATATGAGTGTAGGTAATGAGAAAAGTCGGTTAAAAAGAACTTGACTTCCTTCCGCAGTTTCTTCCACGATCTTTAAAACTTAACTAGTTGTATACCTACTTAATATTTCTCGCTATCCATTGCTGAAAACACAATGAAAATAGGTGACTTAGTTTTTGAGTTACACGTCATTATACGCGGCGGAGGACTGTCTTTTATAATACTTAATCATGTGTTGATATAGTAATGTATAAACTGAACTATTTATCTAGGGAGATATATTTTTTTTTTTTATATACTTAAGCGGGCAAACGAGCAGGCAGGTCACCTGATGGAAAGTGATGCCCGCCGCCCATAGGCATTCGCGTTGTCAGGGGCACCGCGAATGTGTTGCCGGCCTTTAAGAAATTTGTATGCCCTTTTTTTGAAGGTTTCTTTGTCAAAGACGGTTGGAAACACCTCAGATGGTAATTCATTCCACAACGATGTTGTTCTAGGCAAAAAATTACGGGAGAATCGCACTGTGGTAGAGCGCCATGCATCCAGATGGTGAGGATGATACTTTAGCTTGTGACGCGATGTGCGGTTGTGGAAATCGGCGGCTAGAATCAAGTTGTAGAGTTCCTTAGAACATTCCCCATTATAGATTTTGTAAAAGACACAGAGAGAGGAGACGTCTCTCCGCAGCGACAAAGCATCAAGTGATTTGGCAATCTCGGTGTCGTCAATGATGCGGATTGCTCGACGCTGAACGCGGTCTAGTGGTAGGAGCTGGTATTGGGGTGCTCCGGCCCAGAGGTGCGAGCAGTACTCCATATGGGGCCGGACTTGAGCCTTATAAAGTTGCAATAGGTGAGCGGGTGTGAAGTACCGATAAGAGTAAGATAATATAAAGATTTGTACATATTCATAAATATGTTTCAAGAAACATTAACCTAACATATTATTTCTTTTAAAATTGTTCATGAAACATAAAATAATTGCCTTTGATTTTGATAACAAGCCTTGACCGTATAAAAACCGAAAGATGAAATACATATAAACAATTGCCACTTGGAACTTCATGATGTGGGTACTTATTATATAGGATAAGTGGCATATGAAAAAAGTATCTCGATATCGACAAATGATTAAAGGTCGATATAACTTTACTGGTAAGAAGGAATATACATTTAAGTCAGTTAATTATTCGCGAAATAAGGCTTGTAATTAAAACTAACTAAACATTAATTTTCAGAGTAAAAAAGATAGGAAATTCCGCCAAAATAATATAGCGTAAAAGAGCCATTGTATTAATCCATTTAATTTAAAGTAAAGAGCGTTAATAAATTCCCTTTCTTTGATCTATCTTCGGAAATTGCCTATTGCACGCCTCATAAGCGAAGCGTTGAGGTGGGTACTACTGTCACTTCGCGCAAAACATCTGATTTTTCAAACTTAAAATGCATTTATGTATCATACATTGCACTTGTAAGGTTAATACATACACACACATTTTAAGAAAAAACACTATTTTTAACGTTCATGATATTTTTGATGTCATTTTTGTTATTTAAACTAGTTAAAAAACAGTTTAAAAAAGTTCTGTCTTGGACGTCCGTGTGTCTGTATGTGCGGATCCTTTTTCTTGTTAACACGATAGCGACCGAAATACTTTACTAATCGAGTCTTTTTTTTTCTCTTACGCTTGAGTATGCTCAGGAATAGAACCCTTTCATTTTTCGGGGTCTGATTCGATGTGGTTTAATTGTTATTAAATAAACAAAAATAATAATTAATAAATATTTATTTAAAAAAAATTTTGAGGCGTGCACTTTTGGATTTTCCAAATTATTTATAATAATTCTGAGAAGATTGGTTCTCAATCCAACCACTGTTATTGTCAAATAGCTATATCGTATTACATTTTTATTTAAATTGAATCGTATTACAATTTGTTATGTATTTATTTCCTTTTTGTTAATATTATGAAAGCGACGCCTTATGAAAGATAAAATTTTAATGGACACAATTATTCTTATACAGCCAACGCATATTAATGCATGATAAATGAAGGAAAATTATATATAACTTATCCATACTTATTATTATAAATGCGAAAGTAACTCTGTCTGTCTGTCTGTTACGCTTTCCCGCTTAAATCTCTCAACTGATTTTGATGAAATTTGGCACAGACAATCTTTAGACCCTGAGAAAGAACATAGGCCTTTTATTGCGAAATATGTACCACGAGCGAAGCCGGGGCGGACCGCTAGTCTATACTAATATTATTAACCGACTTCAAAAAAAGGAGGAGGTTATCAATTCGGCCGGTATGTTTTTTTTATGTATGTACACCGATTACTCCGAGGTTTCTGAACCGATTTACGTGATTCTTTTTTTGTTCGATGCGGGATAGTGTCGAATTGGTCCCATAAAAATTTTATTCGGATAGGCCCAGTAGTTTTTATTTTATGAGTATTTTTGTCTGTATTTGTAAATGTTGCAAGTGCAAGCTGTTTGAAGTCGGTTGTTTTTAATGCAGTTATCACTTGTAAAGAGGAAAGGTTTGTATATATGTATGTATGTATGTACGTATGGTTTTCATGCATAAACCTCTCAACCGATTTTGATGAAATTTGGCACAGACAATCTTTAGACCCTGAGAAAGAACATAGGCTACCTTTTATTGCGAAATATGTACCACGGGCGAAGCCGGGGCGGACCGCTAGTATTATATAATTTCACTTCATTTATCATGCTTTAATATGCGTCGTACTGAATTGCTTGAATATAGTATACCGTACCTGATTGTTTCACAGCCTTATAAACGATACAGAAAGCAGAAAATGTTCTTATTATTTTCCACTCTGGTGCACTAAGGCTCTGCAGGAGAGAGAACTTACGGCATAAGTTTTTAAACTTATCGGTTGACTAATTTGTTAAAATAAACTTTAATGTTTCAACTCGGTAGTGAAACTGTCATGCTGACTTATTACTTCGGTCAGTTGCAAGTTATCTCTTTGGAATTATTAGTTTTAAAACTATATTCAATTACATTGGCGCAATAGAATGTATTTTTAGTCTTTTTTTTTAATTGTTTATTATATTCGGACTTCGCAAAATAATAAATTATATATCTAGAACTTTAACTGCAAATAAATATTTCATCTAACTACATAAAAATTAAGTAAGTACGTTATTCTGATTAAAATTCCCTAAAACGGTAATTTTCTCAGAAGTTTTTTTCAGTTAAAAGTGAATGAATGAATGAATGAATGAATGAATGAATGAAAACGCTTTATTGTACACCATTACAAACAGGAAAAAGACATACATATACAGAAGAGAGACATGCACAAATGGCGGCCTTATGGCTTTAGTAGCCATCTCTTCCAGGCAACCAAACACAAGATAAAAAAAAACATAAAAGCTTATGTGGTGGTTCAAATTAATTATGAGATATTTAAAAACGGTTAAAAATACATGACAAACTTCAAATTCACGACAAAATAATAATGCCTAATACACAGCCCTAAACCTACCCTAAACCAAAATGTTGATACCAGTGTACGCCAACAATGTTCAACCTAAACAATTTACCCAAGAATTTTCAAGTGAATTATTAAATAACAGACGGTATGACGTCACAGTTATGACACTTATATTTTAGAAACACAGGCCTAGGGACATCTAAACATATTTGGTATGAAGGTTTACCGTAATTCGTGTGCAAAATAAATTATTCAGAACCGACATCACTCATAGCACAAGGTAAGTAGGTACCTAACGTAAAATAAATCCTGCATACATTAAATTTAGAAAGCTCCATATTTTATGAGGCTAGAAACGTTCCCTATTAGTTTGAATATATTAAACGTAAAAATTGAAATCCCTTGTGCTATTTAGGATTATGCTGAAGCTTTCGAGATTTGTTTCAATTATTAATTTTACGCATTTAGTGGATTAATCGAACTATACAAAATATTATTATAAATTGAAGCGCTATTGCAGTGTAGATAATTTAAACAACCGTATAGTTGTTATCGAGTTACCTAACGATTGAGTTCAAGCCCCAGGGAAGCTAGTAATAAAATCTAGATTTGACGAGCCTTTTAATAACAAAATAAAAGGCCTTTTAACGATAAAATAAATGTTCAATGAATAATCAGAGAACAGATGTAAAATGTTTCTATGTTATGGCCCAGGGAAGTTCGGAATTCACGAGAACTAATAGTACCTATTTTATAAAATATAAGTAAGTCCATACATAATATATTTATTATTGAAGAGTGGGTATCTAATTATATAAATCTCAGAGGTGACTGACTGACTGACCGATACCTAATTTATAATAATACTTCTTAACGCGAGCAAAGCCGCGGGCAAAAGTTAGTCTCATATATGGATTAATATTTCCGAATATTATATGAAACATCTTCGGTTAGACATGGGTTAGACACTAGACAGTCAAAAGCATCCTAACAATATTAAATTAGTAGTACGTACTTGATACTGAAAAGCTTTTTCTTAAATTATATTAACTAGACGTTATTTATTAGCTTAACCAGAAGTTATTTTAGTACCTGTTCGATCTAGAAATCTAACAACACAGTTTAAAACTAAAACGGTAAACAAAGCATCTGTAAACTCCATTATACCCAGTTATGCAAAGTTGAAAATAAATTATAATATGACCTAGAGAGTTTTATAGTTCCTAATAGAATATATTATTATGCTAATGGATTTTTCTAGAAAGGATTTGCATTTGTTTATTTTAATTTTATATTAACAGTAGTATTTATAAGTTTTCAAAGTGCTGTTATAATAAACTGGTGCAATATCCGTCAAGTTATCTATTTCAAGATAATTGTTTAATTTGCAATATTTTCTCATTGACAAAACTTGCTTTGCATTTTAATTCTAACACATTCTATATAATATTTCGATTTAACATTTTGTAACTAAGATCTAACAAAATACCTTCCCTTACACAATTCAACGCCAGTACCTTAATCCTAGTATAAGACAGATAATCCCGCTGATGAAAGGCGGGAATAATAAGTCATTAGGATTCAGTTGAAATTACCTATTGGCAAGTCAAAGCAACCGTACAAAATATATCACCTTTGGATTTGTAAGGTCTCCCGAGTCAGCTATAAATTTTATTATACCCTTCTCATTCCGAGATATCCTGTGAGTTTTCTTAAAGCTATGTAGTTTTAAGGTGATATTTGCGTGTACGATTGATGAATATATGAATAAAAATGCACGTGAGAACGTATTGTTTGATTTACGATTTGAATAGATAGAAATAGTTTTTGTTTACGTTACAGGTAATATTTTCATGACACCTTTCCTAGTCATTTCCACGATTTGGTATTAGATAAATATAAAAACTTAACGATTAATTATTATTCAGGACAATTCAAGTAAAATTCAGTTTTAATGTTAAAAAAAAGTTACCTAAATGTAAAAGTAATCACGAAACGTAGTAGCACTCTTTATAAATAAATACCGAATGGCACTTTAATATCACAGTAATAGCAGGTATCGCTTCAAACTTCTAATAAATGAAGCGATATGATTGGTTCTCTACAACTCATTTCTCACTACACATCCTCGCACATTATTGGTGGAAAAGCACCCTAAATAGTCAGTGTTTTATTTTATAAATTGCAAAGCGTCATTTCATTTTAATAACTACAAAAATTACGAATTGAAAACATTAAAACCCGTAAAGCATAGACGAACTGCACAATTTGCACCGGCTGTATCATAAAAAATAAATTTGTACTTTAATTTTTTCAAGTTCTCCTAACGACAGGTCCGTCGACTAATTAGCGGTGGCACTAATGACTCGACCAGGTTCAGTTCGTACATTTATTCTACTGTATACTTGTAAACTACACTGTGCAGGTGTAATGACACAATCCATTATGTATGGTGTATGAATTAAAATTCATCCCATGTATAATATGGTTCAAATTAAAATAATTTGTGTGGTAAAATAAATATTTTTAGAATTTTCTAGAAAATTTTAGGTGACTCTTGTTTTGTTTGATTGCAAAATAATTAAAAGTAATTGTTTGAATATAGTCTAAGTTTAAGCAGTGTGTAACTCACGGTTCAATACAAATTATATATTTATTGGACTGTGAATTACACACATTTTTAACCTAGCTTTATGAAATAGTAATATGTTAAAAATAAAAACGTGGATGATGATATAGATGATATAACTATTTAAGCAATGTCTTATCTAATTAGCTTACATGTAAATTGGCTATTCTAGTCAATTAGGCAAATCTGAAATTACAATATATTTCATATTACGTACGTAAATTTTATATACGAAAAATTTCCTTTATTTCAAAGAATATTTGAAACATTCATATGATAGATATCAAACGCAAACTGGGATACAATTTGTACAGAAATATCTCCCGCAGGATCTTATATTTTATTTTCAACTCTTGGACGGAAAGTATGAGAAATGATTGAATTTTTCACGACTTGTGAGAGATTTTAAAGGTTATCGAGGTTCATATTGAATGTCGCAATTCAATTATATCTCGGGATAGAATTTATTATTTTTTAATTTAATGTACAATTTAGCAATCTGCTTAACATTTATTGATTTTGAAATGAGAATTTTGTAAGTTTTATTTATGTTTAACTCACTTTTTACACGCTTTATATTAGCTTCACCTGTATGTTTGTTTGTTTGTAACCGACTTCTTTGGGCGCGATTTTGACCCACTTTAAACGGCCAGATTTCGTTCAAACTTTATAGATTTATTGAGGACCGATGACAATACACTAATTTGATAAAATTTTCTATTTTTTAGTTCGGATTTCTATAAAAAGCGTGTTTTTTAGTTTTTTTAAACTACCTATTATTTAGCTCTATATACGTGGACTGTAATAATATAATAGTAGATTCAAGCTAATTAAA
This sequence comes from Colias eurytheme, assembly GCA_907164685.1. Classification (NCBI taxonomy): domain Eukaryota; kingdom Metazoa; phylum Arthropoda; class Insecta; order Lepidoptera; family Pieridae; genus Colias; species Colias eurytheme. Next base: position 21,323 of record CAJQZN010041369.1, read on the forward strand.
CATATTTTTGGACACGTTTTTAAGTTTACGTACGTACGATGTCTAAAATTGCATTTATACTGTGTTATTAAAAATTTTATCATTATTCATATTTTAAACAAATAGAAAAATAAAATTTAAATCAATGTTTTGTAAACCTTAAACGATAATTACATGATTTCTAAAATATAATTAGATGCCTTTCATTATAACTGTTACATACCGAATCATTTCCAGTATAGCTATAAATACATAAAAACCAATCAACGCATAAATTGTAACGTATCGTAGACACAGGTCAAAATAAACACGTATCGGGTTGCAATTTGCGCAGGATCGGGACAGCGGTCACGGTGATTAATCTCCGATGATTGATGAAGCTGTCTGTACACACCGTGTTGGGTTCCCATCAGGTGATGTGTGACGAAGTATACGCAGTTTTGAGGATGGGTCACTTAATGTACTAATTAAAGTTTGAGAAGCTTGAAATTTCCGTTGTTTTTATAGCTTTCCGCCTGCGGCTTTGCCCGCGTTTTCAAAGAAAAACCCGCATAGTTCGATGACGTTATATTCTGAAAGTTCTACTTGAATTAAAACCATTTCCTAGTTTGGTTATATACCTACTCTGTAACGCTAATTTTAATAATTAGGTAATATTATATTACCTATAGACACGCACACGTGATACAATATACAAACTTTATTTTCAAAAACCCTATCAGATAAGTTATTTAATACGCGTAAAACGTAACAATAGTTTAGAGTGTTCATTTATAAAAGGAAGTGTAATAAGAGTAGGTTTCTCTTATATAATAGGCACAAGAAACTCCAAGAAACGCATTCAATCTAACTAAAAGGCGTATTCTAGTTCCAGACAGACGATAAAGTTAATTTAAAGCTTCAAAGCTTCTCATAAGAGAAGGGGTAACTTAATACATAGTATGGTATAATAGCGTGTTTAACATATTTTAACACAATTTAAAAGCATGTAAATTGTTCAGGCATTTAACAGACTCGGTCTGTCTGAATCATTTGTTTTTATTATAGTTGAATGCAGCATTGTTGTATAATTATGGGACGAAATTATTGTAATTGTTTGTTTTTAGGTATATTTTCTGTGCAGAAAATATAAAAAAATGCACTGATATTTTTTTTTTTATTTTATTACAGTTTTCGAACAATAGATACGAGTTATACAATTTTTTTTTTTTACTAAAAACTACAATGTTTGAAGTGGCAATGAAACTGTATTTTCAAATGTGTATTTTCTACAAGAAATTTAAGTAAATTTGTGTTATAAAGATTAAAGACCACACAAAAATGTAGCATTATTATACATACTAAATATCTGCAAAAGGTAACTAATAAAGAAATGTCAAAACTTCTATCTCGAGAGGGATTACAGATCTTCATTGAGTATAATCTGTGGGAATGAATCGGGAGAGCAATGCGGTATCGTTAATCTAATATTGGATATAGCATTTCATTTATTTTGTGTTAAAAGAGGTTTTTGTTGAGTATTATAGGGAGATATTTTTCCTTTTTAACGTATTACAGATTGAATTTTATTAAATTACTGATTTATTAAAGTGAAATGTATTGTTTATGCTACAGCATTGACCAATGACCATGGATAAGGTTTTTAAACGAATTGGTATTATTGTAGTTCTAATAAAAAAAATGTATGCGTGTACTAGTGTACACACGTAAGAAGTGAAACTTTTTTGTCCTTATTTTTCAAAAAATAATTTACTATATGCAACTTTACAGAAATACGTCGAATAACGCGTGGTAGGGATAAGAAAAAGATGGCGCGTAACGGAAAAATGTCACGCGTAACGAAAAAATGTTACACGAAATTTTTTTCCAACCCCGATAAAGAAGTTTCACTTCAATTATAGTACTATTAAATAATTATAATCATATATATTATATTATGTATATTTGTATCATACATGATACAAGGATTACAAAATTTTGTAGCATTCATTTTTACCCGCATTTATAAAGTAACTAGGTACTGTTTCTACATACATCATTAGACAAAGCAGATGATGTTCAATTATTTATTTTTTTATTACAACTACAATTTACTATTAAGAAAATACAAGAATTAAAGTAAATTCACAGATAATTAAATATTCTACAAAATTCAAGCTATCCGTAACTGTGCAAATTTAACATCAACATCAAGATCAGCATACTTGGCCAGACGTCATGTTATGTGTCAAATATATTTGGAGAGATAGCCAAATAATTAAATAAACCAATATTTGATATAATTTTCATATGAATGAAACTATAACTTTAAAGCAATACACAGTATTGATTAAAATAATATAACAGTACAAATTGTATACTTGATTTATTTGTTTAAAAACTTACTTGTTTAATATGTTTATGGAGACATCTACCAAATAAAAAATTGGTTGTCTGTAAAGTCGGTTTACTGACGATAGTTGAACGTGACAACGTCCGATTGTGCTTCTTTGTCGCTCGTTCCGCGCTCTCGCTTGCACTTCAAGCCTCACATGGAACGCCTCAGAGCGAGGTAACGCCGCATGAGTCATGTTTTTTCGTGCGTGCAGCCGGCGCTATCGAATTATAAGACGTTGTCACGTCAAAAGTTGTTCAGTCGTTTTTAACTTACCACGTCGTGACTTTACTAACATGCCTTTCTTTTTATATAATATATATATAACTATCTATTTTTTTTAATTTGAAATCATATTTTTTACAATGTTATAATGATATGAGTTCAAAAATAAGAGATAATGCACACGTGTCAGAAGTGAAACTTCTTTCACTTCAATAATATTCGCTAATAAAATAAACGTCTCAAAATTCCGGAACATAATTTATATCAGATTTGTAGTCCATTACTTGTTATTCATTCGTATTGTAGTTAAAGTTTTAATTTCATTTAAGAAAGTAAATTGTCTGTAGGAAAAGGAACATTACATTTTATTTGGTGAAACTCTTAAAACATTAAGGGGAAAACTTTTAACGGTCGTATATCTTGAAAAATAAATAAACACAAAGCCTGATGTTTAAAAGTAAAAACATCAATTAGATTTTTATTGTTTTTATCAAGTTTATTAAGATAAAACAGCTGAAGTGTATTTTAATGTATCCAAGAAGATGATCATTATTATTAAAAGCAGGCAGTTAATCGGTTAAAACTTATTTCTCCGTTTTATTATTTTATAATGCTTAAGAAGTTGCGGGAAAATTAATTTATTTTAAGACAGTTCAACTTTCACATCTTCAAAATTGTTCACTATTTTCACTAATGTGTGCAACAATTCCTCGTAATTAAACGTCATGATTCTTGTGATACTATTTACTAAGATATCGCGATATTAATATATCACAAACGCTCAAAGATTTTGACTCTTTTTACAAGAATAAATTTTGGCGCCACAAATGAAGCCTCGGACTAAAGCTAGTAAAAGCAGAAATAAATACACCAGTAGTGTATCATTACATAGTATAAAACAAAGTCGCTTTCACTGTCCCTATATCCCTATGTATGCTTAAATCTTTAAAACTGCTCAATGGATTTTGATGCGGTTTTTTAATAGATAGAGTGATTCTCGATGAAGTTTTTAGTATATAATTTATTAGGTTTTACACAAAGCGGACGACGCCGCGGGCAGAAAGTTAGTAATATTATGTTCCGTTGGGATATCAATTTAAACTTAAACCTCAAAGGACAGAAATTAGGTATTAATGAATATTCGCTAACTAACCGTATTTCAGGTCATAACTGTGGCCAGCTCGCACAACTTTTAATGGGCTATTAAAAATAATAAGCAACTATAATGAATACTGGCTTGTTGACCAAATGGTACAACAGTTTATGCTATTTAGTAATCTACGCTTATATTATACCTACTCAGAAATTTTTTGAGTGTTTGTTTGTGATAAATTAGGTAACTTAAAAATTGCTTATCAGATTTTGAAAATTATTCCACCCGCAGTATCGGTTTCAATTTGACCGGTTTTAATGACATATTGAAACTAAGGCTATGTAGATATTTTTTTTGTACAACATTTTATCCCAAATCGTAGAACTCTTTCAAAAAAAATCAATTTTGATACGGTTTTCATTATTTGATACGGTTCATCATTTTTTGAGTGTAGACAACATAGCATACTAATTGATAGTTGAAGTTCAAAATATTAAGTACAACTTTTCCCTTCAAACTGTAAATTTTTATGGAATTTTTATACGTATAAAGTCCAGTCTTGAAAATATATTGGCGGTGGAAATGTTAAACTGGCTGCTACGTTGAAAATAACGGTATGAAACTGCTGGATTCAATTTTTGAAATCAGCTTACTCCCATATTGAATTCTTTATTTCAACGTAGCAATATAACCCCGATATAAATACATTCGAAAAATAAAAGAACTCGTGGTTCTGTGCTATTTCAAAAAATATTATATCTAACGTATTCGCTATTCCTCAGTTTTTAGACTAGGAAATTAGTTAAGGTCATTTTAAATTATAAAAATAATATGAATATACATACTTAATAACATTTTTGGGTACACTTAATACACATTTATACATCATCTAACTACAACAAAGCTACAATAAACAGGTATTTACCTGAAGTATTAATGAAAACAAAAAAAAAACATTTTCAATAATTCCCGCCATTTTTAATTTCGCTCCTAATGAAGAATTACAGAAGCAATGATCCTCGAATGAAGAATTTCTAATTAGCGCGTGCAAGGAGATATTTTCCTCCCGTTACAGCTTTATTAAGTCCCTGCAAACCTTTGCGCTTCGAAATTTTAAAGAAAACAAAAAAAATACTAAAAATAAATAAAGAACGACTTTACAACTTATTCAAGTACATTCGTGCGTAGCGATCTATTCGAATCTTAAAAAGGAACGTCTCCATTTCTTTTTTGATTTTCCAAATACGCAGTCGCGAACAGATACATTTTTTATTTAAAAAACATTCTTAAAATCTATATTGTTTTATATAGCCGATTAGCCATAATGACGTCGAAATATGAAATGAAGAAAAGATAGGGCTCTGAGAAGCAACTTACTCATACCAATTCGAAATACGCAGGAAATTTATTTTCTTAAAATCATTAACAGGATAGAGGTATATAACTGTTTTGTCTGAAAAAATAGCGAGTAATACTAATTTATTAAATACTTTAATAAAACTATCCAGGTAGAAGAACCCCCTAAACAACAAAAAACCGTAAAAACAAATTATAGGCTTACAAAGTTGATTGCACGGATCTGTAAAACTTGATCATATATAGGATTTTACAATGAAAACTGACTACCCTACACACTACACTCTACCTTTCTTAATTACTCCAGCCCCCCTAGTCAAGTGGTTTTCTGTTAGCGTAGCGTTCAATAGAATAGACTACGAATGTATGAGATTGACGTAGGCTGTAGATAAACGTATCTACAGGTTACGTCAATCTCATACATTCGTAGTCTATTCTATTGAACGCTACGCTAACAGAAAGCCACTTGACTAGGGGGGCAGGCACTTTAATAAAATTCTCGAGTATTTCTAGTCTCCACATTGGTCTTTAATTTCTAGTAATAAGAAGATTACTTCAATGCTGTAAATGAGTTTACTACCTAGGGCGTACACTGTATATTCTTTGTTCATAGCGACAATAAGTATTGTAAGGATTCTTGTCTATTTATTATCAACCATTAAGAGGATTGTAGAACAGTAATGTTAAAGATTGCGGCTGTCGTTTTCTAATTAATGATACGGAGTTTATTCTATTGTCTTTAAAATTAGGTTGGCTCGAGAATAATGTTACTAATTAACAGATATCTATACTGTGATATTTATAATTATTTAAAAAAATAAACTAAACCACCTACAAATTTTTAGAACTAGATTAATTTTATATGGACTGGAAGGCACCAGCTTTAAAATAAAAAGAATAATCAAATCGGTTCATCTAGACGAAAATTCTGAGGTACGAAACCTAAAAACAATTCATAATTCAACTGAGTGAACCTCCAGAAGTCGGTTGAACATAGATATATATATAGATATATTGCAAAAACCAAGTGTGAATACTAGTAATATATTTCCAAAGCAATTGCAGTTTGTTGTTACTTTCGCGATGATATTTGAACAATAGTATTTGCATCTACGATTGTATTTGAACTAAGCACAGCTTCTGCTGCATACGGCATACAAAGAATTCGAAATATATGAAAAACATTTCTTATTCTGAATGTATGCATCCAAAAACTAAGAAATAAGGATAGATATGAATTTGGCGGCTTTTCAAGTCGGAGGCCGAGATACAATGCCAAGGAAGTAGAAAATAAAAAACAAAATGAAAATGTGTTCATATTTCAGTATAATTTTAAACAGCTATACTAAAATGCCAAAGGCTATTGTGAATTTATGTCTTTTGATTTTTATCAGTGACTGAAAATTTTATAATGTAGTTTCTAATACTAACTGGACAATGTATAGTAGCATAAAACCGAAGGAAAAGTTAAATCACACTCCTGTTTTCTTCACAAAAAAATCAATACCACAGGAAACCTTGAGGAAACAGACAAGCCATGACGTTTCATATAAACAAAGATTAAATTGCGAAAACATTATGAAATGGGGAAAATACAGCATTGGTACAGCCGTTGGCTAAATCCCCTAATGGTTTATATTGACTTGGAGACTCTTCTTGACTTATTAATCTAGAGGAGTCTTTATTAGCTTTTGTAGTTAAAGTAACAGTAAAATGTTTACGAGTGTGGTGGGAATTGTTATTGGATAACGTTCGGTTTGGTATTTGTCAAGGGATATAAGTTTTATATTATACGGCGTGGTTTATCTTCTTGTAGGTACGTGTTTTACTGCTCCCTTCACGTAAAGTGATCGTACATATTATATTAAACAATAATTATTATTATACATTGTATAGATATTTTCATGTAAAGCAAATTTTCTGCAAATTGTAATTTTTTACCAGCGATCTTTTTTGGCACTCGCACAATATATAATATCCACACTGTATTAATAATTTATTCTTCTTCATTATTTTTGTGTATTGAAATAAATGTATCCTTTCTTTGTTTTCTCGCATATTGCATGTTTGATACAGTGAAACTGTGAGTTTATACGTAGATTGAATCTCAATAGAAAGGTCGAATTTCGACCACTGCCCGGTTTTATCTGATATTCGGTTGACGTATATATCCGAAAGCTATTGGACTGATATTTGGACTAGCAAGAGAGATCCTTTTTGACCTGAAAATGTTAGATATCTATCTACAACATTTTTTTTTTCATTTTTCTCTAAATAGATATAATAATTTTAGCATAAATACGAATGTTATATATTTTCCTTCTCCACATAATCTTCTTATATATAAATAATTTGGAAAATCCAAAAGTGCACGCCTCATAATTTTTTTTTATAAATATTTATTAATTATTATTTTTGTTTATTTAATAATGTCAATTAAACCACATCGAATCAGACCCTGAAAAATGAAAGGGTTCTAT
>CAJQZN010041370.1:0-12345 GCA_907164685.1 Colias eurytheme
GCCAAAAGTAACTGGTGCAAGCTCACTAAGAATATCATTAATAACTACACACTGCGTACGTTCAGAAAGATAACTTGTAAAAATATCTAGAACAGAGCCTCGAATACCACAGCGTTCCAATTTAGATAAAAGAATAGAGATAGAGACAGTGTCAAATGCTTTAGAAAGGTCCAAAAAAAGAGTAACAGATTTCATTTTTTGTTCAAAATTATTAATAATGCTATTAGTCAAAGATAACAATGCATCTTCTGTGGATAGGCCACGTCTAAAACCGAATTGGTTTTTTGAAAGTACATTATTAGAGTTCAGAAAAGTAAGGAGCCTATTATTTAGCACTTTTTCGAAGATTTTAGAAATAGCTGAAAGCACAGATATTGGGCGGTAATTAGAGACACTATCTCTATCTCCACTCTTGAAGATCGGGTGGACAACAGCTCTCTTAAAAACAGTTGGAAATATGCCTTTTGAGATAGAAAGGTTAAAAACGTGACATAGAATAGGGACGAGTACATGCCTCGCAGATTTAAGGACAGATGTGGGTATCCCATCCCAGCCAACAGCACATTTGTCTTTAAGATTGCAAATAATTTTATGGATTTCTTCATTTTCGATGCTCAACAGTACCATCGAGTTTACAGAAGATTGTGAAGGGTTTTGTGAAAAAGCCTCAGGGGTATTATAATAATTTGAGGTAGCATTCCGGGTACCGTGAATAATTTTATAAGCCATATCTTTACCCACATTAGCAAAATAATTATTGACTGCATTGACAGATAATTTTGGACAGGTGAACTGATTTAGTAAATTACTTGCATTAGATTCCTTGCTTTTTATACCGGACAGCTCCTTGATAACATTCCATGCGGCCTTGGGATTATTCCTGATCTTCTGAAACTTGTTATGTTCGTATTCACGTTTGATTCTCTTTAAGAGCTTATTACAGAAGGTTCGGTAACGAAGAAAAATTAATTTGTTGAGATCATCTTCTGGATTTTTTTTAAATTTACGGTGCAGTTTATCTCTGTGGCGAATACATTTCAGAAGTCCAGGTGTAATCCAAGGCTTTATTATACGTTTTCTAGAGGGGACATGAATACTACGTTTATGAGAGCTTATTGTGGAGGATAGGATGTTTACTAACTTGGATGCAGATTCTTCTGGGTCTGTGGAATCTAGTACAGAGGAAAAATCGGTATTTTCAAGGGCATTTACAACTGAGGGAATATCAATACGAGAATTAACAATAGTATTTTTATTCGGTAGTGCAATTTTTGTATGAATAAAACATAGAACGGGGGCATGGTCAGTAAACGTCGTATCAAGGACCAACGTAGTGGCTGTAAAAAGTGTCCGAAGCATCACATGATCAAGACAATTGTCTTCACGTGTTGGAAAAAGATGAGCAGGAAGCAATGCGTGTGATGCTAACAAATTAAGGTAGTCATCAGTTGAAGAGTCGGTTTTATTTGAGATTATATTTATATTGAGATCACCAATAACCACAATACTCTTGTTTATTTTAATAGAAAGAAGTACGCTTTCTAAGCTAGATAAGAACGGTTCGAGATTCTTGAAAGATGGCGAACGATACAACGCGACTACAGCCAGAGAATTTTGAAATTCAAGAATAACACAATTTGCATCATTGAGCGTAGGTAATGTTACTTTACATTTTAGACCAACTCGAACATAAGTGACCACCCCCTCGTTTTGGTTAGTAAAGTTTGATTGGTGAAAGTCGTAACCTGGAAGAAGTGGAATAAATGGAGCTTTACTTAACCAGCACTCTGACAGAACGAGGATATCCAGCTGATATCCAAGTCTATGCAAGAGAGTTTGAAGAAGGGTAAAATTGCAGTTTATGCTTCGTATATTGACATGTAAGATTTTAAAGTCTGTAGCAATATTTTTTACGTAAGAAATGCTGTCCTCAGGTTGACAAATGTGGGATTCAGACACAGAAATATTTTCGATGTCATCATTAATAGAGTTTAAATCAGTCATGTTTTTGACAGTAAATAACACGGGTATTGAAACTGAAAATAACTAAAGAAAATAAATTTTGAATTCATAGTGAATGAAAAGTATGTTTTGTGTGTGTATAGGCGTATGTGTAGAGTGTGTATGTAATGTAAGTGGTGAGAAAAAGATATCACGCAAATTTCAATATCATATACAGACAAAATTACAAAATAACTAAAATAATACAATAATAATTTACATAAATCCTTAACAACTAACACTGCGGCCAATAGTCATATTATGTCTTGTTTCACTTTTGCAATATCCAATTCCGTGCGTATTCTAATTAGAGGGCCATTTTCCTTTTTACGAAGAAAGATCTTTCCGTGTGACACCCAACAGAACTTAAAATTATGAGTGTTTGCAAGATCACGCGAGAGGAAAAACAATCTTTTCATTTTGGCAGTTAAATTCTCCGAAATAAAAATATTTTTTGGAGGGCCCTTAAGATGCAGGTGTTCAGTAGTGAGTTTAGACGGTCCTTTATTAAAATTTCGATACAAAGTAATAATTCTTTCCTTTAGTAAGCAGCTTGTTAGGTCTACAATAATTGTTCTAGAGCTTGGGTCCTTAGATTTAATTCTATAGATATCCTTAACTTCATGAGGCTGAACATCAATTTTTAGTACATTTGTTGTTTTTAAAAATGTATCCAAAAGATAATTTTTTGATTCTGAAGGACTGTTTGGAATATTTCTAATTTCAAGGCACGTTGACCTAGATGCACGCTCAGAAATTTCTAGCTTCTCTTCCAAGGTTTTTATGTATTTAGTATCTTCAACCCGCGCCAATTCCAAATTATTTACTCTAGTTGATAAGGAATCACCTTTTTCTGCTAAAAACTCAAACGAAGTCCGCATATTCTCTACTGTATGGCACAATTTTTCGAAACTTTTATTTTGCTCTTCTTTAAAATGCATAAACATTTGTTTTATTTCGTGCATGAAACTGTCTAGCTTATCATCATCACATTCAGTATGCTTCCTTTTACGGAAGGTGACATTCGTTTTTTTAGTTAAACTAGGCTCGGAAGAGCAATGGTGTAGCGTTTGCTGCATAATCGGAACAGTTAGTACGCTAGTAGAAGTATAAGCTTGATCAACAACATCCGAATGAATAGCCGCAGCGGGGGTGGAGGGGGGTGTGCGCTTGAGGGGCATATTTGTAGTAAAAGCACGAGGTAATGTTACCAGGCAAGCAGCGACCACTGGGAGAGTGTACAGTGTAAGTTAAGCCAAAAGCGATGGAGATCAAGTTAAATTTGTCGCGATCGACAAATTCATACAAAGTTGCTTTCCGTCCAGTATAAGTTGACCTCTGATGATGTTTCTTTCGCACTAATTGCGTGCGGATAAAGATGTCTTATTTTTGCAATTCGTGAGTCTGTGTTTATAAAGTAAATTATTCACTCACATGTATTCTGGTGATTTATGTTATCCTAGTACTTTAAAATATTTAAATTGAAATAATTAATTTTTGGAATCAAATTTAACATGCGGATTTAGCACAAAACACGTCTATACTGTCCAACGGTCCGGAGGGAAGGGGGCGTTTTTCATATAAATAATTAAATCCAGATTAGTTCGAGGCTTTGGTGTCGATTGATTCACTGACAAGAGGCTTACCTACTCTTAAATTAATTAGCAACATTTGTATTCAATCATGTTGAATTTTTTAACGATATCGGAAGGAATCAGTAGGAAGTCGTTATAATTGTAATTTTCGTCAGATTAAACCAGATTAATGAAACCGGTTGACGCTTTACGTCGCGTATGACGGAGAGCAGAAAACGACAAACGTCAAATTATATGCATATTGCTTAATAGATTAATTACGCGGCTAAAATATTTAAATACAAATGTGTTTTATAATGAATACATATTAAAATGTGTAGGTATGTTCAATAAATGGAATGTTAACACGTTCACTATTTTTGTTTATGACTTGTGCTTTGGATAACATTAAAGGTAGTTTGTTATAAGGGGTCTATAATCGAAATTATTAAATTTAAACAACAATATAGAAATTTAAAGGCTCAATAAAAATCAAGTAAATAAATAAATATTTCAGGAAAATTTCTTTTGTCTATCTTCACACACAATCACAATGAGTAATGACAATGAAATGAAAGTTTGTGGATATATTTTTAGCAGAACACAAAGAGCATAATAAGGAGCTTAATATTTTAAACTACGCACCTACATTATATTACCTACTAGCTGTTGCCCGCGACTTCGTCCGCGATTACGTCGTTTTTCGTCATTCGTCGTTTAAAAAAAATACGTGACACTTTATTTTTGAATGTTCTTAATTGTCTCTTATAAAAATTAACTACATTAAAATTGAATACTCTGATAAGAAAATCTTAAAATCGGAGGACATCGAAAATCTGAGGAAAACATGAGTGAATTTGATTTAAATTCTACATTACTTAGTAATTCATATAATAATCTAAATTAAATGTAGATTAACAGTTTGAGCACATCATTATACATATTATAATATGTACCTCAGTATTAAATTACGTTATAGTTTACATAGTAATTTTACTAAAAACATGATGACTTTCTTTCGCGCTCGGTACAACAAACTAAGCATGTTTGTGGTACGTGGCCCGCGTCACTCGACCCCCCGTGAGTTCCCCTCCGTTACTATGCGAAAATACATTCGTCGCCCTACTGTAGGAAAAATTGTAATATTTTAAATTCGAGAAATATTGATTTCTTGTATTCGTCTATTCGTTGTAGTCGAATACAAAATATATTTGAAGAAACTTAGGTTGGCCTTCAGGCAAAAGGGATCCTATCAAACGATAAACTTGACCTTGTATCTTAAAAGTAAGCATGAAAGGATCCTCTGATAATTGTTGAGCACCAAAGGATCATTTAAAACGCACTACTATAAGAGCGAATATTGTCTAAGAACTGTTTAGATTGCACATGTTCCTCTAAAAGTAGTGATTTCAAAGGTTCTGATATATCTTCAAACGAAAGCCGACTCCTTACTTTTCTTTAAAGCATTACAAAAAGAACATACTACGTTAATATCGTCTATACAGAAGATGATCTGTAATCAATTGTGAGGTTCCTTATAAGCAAACCCACTTTTATATTTGTCGGACCACACCACCGAACTCGTAGATTGATCTTCTATGTTTACCTCTAAGTCATTAAGACTGTCGAAATCTGTCTACAGTAAGACGGGCCTCTCGCTATTCGTCCGTTTCAAGAGACCAAATAGTTTCAATTCTTAATCTTTCATTAAACAAACTTATTAATCGTACTTGTCTCAAATAATCTTGTCTCAAATAATGGTAATATTCGCGTCCCTACTCTAGTCATTGCTTATGCTCATGTTCATCTTCAAGAGATCGAATAATATTATGGTGCACCCTATTATTTGTCAAACGGTCTTCATATTGAGTAAAAGTTTCAGATTATCGAGATAAAATATGCCATTTGCGATCAGCTGTGAGACGTTATACCCTCTCAGTGAAGGTTTCGGTCTCACAGGCAATTCTCGTTGTGAAGCGGTTTCAGGTTCTCGGCATAACACATGTTGTTTTCGGTCAATAGTAAGCCTCTTACCTCTAACGATCCTTGAGAACTCTTATTTCTCATTTTCTTAGCTTTGCTCGAATTTCGATATAAAGATTTTTTAGGTGGCACTGATGCGAGTAAATAAAAATTAAGTTAAAACGGACTGAGAGTGTTATAATCATCAATCATCATCATCATCAATACATATAATAAAATTGTGGAAAAGTGATTTCTGTACAATGAAAATATGTAGAAAAAAATTAGCAGGTGTTATTATTAAATCGATCTTGAACCCAAAACTGTAGTTAAATTTTTTTTTGTCTGTTTGTCTGTATGTTTGTGCACGCTAATCTCAGAAACGGCTTATCCGATTTAGATGCAGTTTTCACTAATGTATTGTGGTAATCTTCATTTAACATTTAGTGTTTATTTCATATCAATCGGTTCATAAATAAAAAAGTTATGACAATTTATAAGTAATCACGGCGAACATTTGCTAAGGCATTCTATTGTACACTGTACAGTGTACAATAGAATGTACAATGTGTAATGTGTGTAAAATACATATCAAAATTCCCCAAGGGTTTGGGGGTAAGCTGAGGTAGTAGGGGGGGGGCGGGGTCAAATTAACATTATGGTTACTTCTAATAGGTAAATTTTCCACATAAAATGTCCTTTAAATTATGTCGTATTATATTTTTAACCCCCGACGCGACGCAAAAAGACGGGTGATATGTGTTTGACTGCTATGTATTTCTGTGTGTGTGTGTGTCTGTCTATGGCACCGTAGCTGGCTAACAGGTAAACCGAATTAGATGCGGCTTTTTTTTTGTTAGGCAGCATATTTTCCGACGCTGGTTCTTAGATAAATTGTATCAAAATCGGTTCATCCACTTATTATACCTACATAGGGGTAAAAGTGGGAATGAAAATGATATAATAATTTATTTTTAAAGATCGTCGGGAAGTTTATGAAATTATTTATTCCTTTTTCTATACACTTTTCTTCGTCTAAACGGTTTAGTTACGTGCTCCCTCTCTCTCTCTTCAGCCTTTAGTTACGTGCGTGAGACAGGAAACATCTAATTTGGATTTGTTCCTGGATTTGATAAAAATTGAGTATCGATTAAGCTGATCAGTGGCTACACCATAAATTATTAAAAACATCCATTTAAGAAAGGAAGGAAATAGAATTTGCTCCTCTCCCCCCCTGGTTCCTAAAAAATAATATGACATAATTTAAAAGAAATTTTACGTAGAATTAGTTAGGCATTTCTTTTTTGATTTTCGATATTATATACTAATCATAATTTTTCTATTTGGTATAGGTTAGGCATTTCATTTCTTGATTTTCTTTAATAAGTTGGTACGTAAGTTTTTTAGCTCAGTTTAGTAAGAAATTTTAATAAGTAAGAATTCTTTTAATTATTTATGGTAGTACGTATTTACTCAATAATTGTATGTTAAGTAGTAATTCAGCATGGGCGTAGCCACGGTGTGGCTGGGTGGGGCGCTTACCCTGGCTTTGATCTGGTAGGTACCAATTGTGAAGGGGAGTGGGCGTGGGCGTTGGCGTGGGCCTGGGAGTGAACGTGGGAGTGGAAGCATGAAAATAAAAACAATTATTGTTGCCCCACCCTGAGCCCATGGTCATAGGTCCCATAGTCACTATTCCACGCGGACGAAGTCGCGGGCACAGCTAGTAGACAAATATAATCAGAAAGCTTTGAACTCCTAAGCTCAACCATAAAAGATAGACATTTATGATGTCGGGAGATATTTTTTATATAATATGGAGAACATTTCTTTCATAGGTACTTGATTTCTGTGTAGCTTTAACCCTTAAGGTTGCACACGCGACGAAAGCTTAAAAATGGAGTTACTGCTCTGCTCACGAATATGAAAAATAATTGTACCAAGTTTCGTTTAAATCCGTCGAGTAGTTTTTGTTTCTATAACGGTTATACAGACAGACAGACGGACAAAAATTTTTGGCGTCAGTGTCGATCCCTAATCACCTCGTGATAGTTATTTAGGAAATATATTTCATGTACAGAATTGACCTCTACAGATTTAATATAAGTATATAAGTATACATATAATTAGATTCCAGTTTCCATGTAACGTTAAATTCGACTATACAATAACTAACAGACAACGCAGGTTACTCTCGTTTCCGTAAGTTGAGGCGGCTACATATTCGGTCCTCATAACTTCACTTTTTGTGAACGAAACGACAGCGAGGTTTAATTCGATGCCGATGTCCGGTTTAATTCGATGTCAAAAAAAAGGAAATATTTTTAAATGTAAATTTTTATATATTAAATATTATGATTTACACCATTAATACTATTTTAACATTAACACAAAATATAAGACTGTGAGTGTGTAAAAATAAATCCAGCTAGTTTCACATCAAACTTATGTTTTTAATTAGGTATACGACATGAAAATATATTAATTACCAAGCAATAATCATACAGGTAAATACTGAACAAAAGTATTAACAGTATATTTTTACTTACAACATGTAAATGATGAAGGAATAATAATTATCAACGAACTAACCTTTTTGTATTATTGTTTATAAATATAAATTCATAAACAATAAATTTATAAAGAATAGAAAAAATTCGACCACTAAAGAATGCTGGTTCGAGTCCCGCCTCGTTATCCAATTTTTAAAACACGAAGATTTTTAAAAATGTAACCAATGAACACAATCAATATTAGATTAATTGTAATGGTGTCTAGTTTGACTTAAAATAATAAACATCTACCCTCACTTTTAAAAATGTAGTATATTCACACGAATTATAAGCGCACCTTATAGGGAAGGGAAGATATGGGTTAAAGAGTTAAATAAATAAATAACATAATTATATTTAAATTATTAATTTTTAACATTGTATTCAGTAGTGTTAACATGTAAATTGATTTGATTTTTACGAAATCTCATAGATGGCGCTGTTTCAAATTTGTCTTTATACTACTAAATTCATTAAACTGTTTCTCTGCCCAAATTACGTAAATGACATAGTTTTTATTGTGTAAAGCTAGATAATAGCATGGCTTACCCGAAACCAACATTTAAACATGATTCTTTAGATTGTACGCTGTCGTAATACACGGAATACGTAAGAAAAAAAAAAGGTTCACAGCTCCTCCCCCGGAGGTGATAGCATGATAATATGTTTAAAAAAGCCTCACTCGACCTGTTAGTAATATTCATGCAAAATTTGAAGTCAATCTATGCAGTACTTTTCGAGATTAGCCTGGACAAACATACAGACAAACAGACAAACAGACAAACAGACAAACAGACAAAAATTCTAAAAACTATGTTTTTGGCTTCTATATCGATTATAGATCATGGATTATGTATTCTTTTAAAAAAATATTCAATGTACAGTTTTGACTTTCCTACGATTTTATTATATGTATAGATAAGAAACTTTTTGACGCGTTATCCTCTGATCTGAGGACTGAGGACTGATCGGACCTCTGGAAAATAAATTGTTCAAGGAAGTTAACAAATACGTCACTTGCTCGTGAAATATAACAAACACGAGCGGGGCCAGTGGCACGGGGCGCGGGGGCGTGGGCCGGAGTGACGGGGCACTAAATGTCCCAGTTCTGCGGCTGCCAAAACGTATTCATTCAAACTGAAACCTTATATTGAATTGCTTCGCTCGTCGTGGGCGTGCGAGCCGGCAAGGTTATAATCGCAGTGAATTGCTGGAACATTTGAATTTAATGCCATTATTATGGTAATTACCGTTGTATTTCACACACACCTCTATCGATCTTCTCGGATTTGGCATTGCTATTTTCTCATGTTTATTGTCTTGTTCTTAGAAAGTTAAGAAAATTGGAATATTATAATATATAAGTTATTCGATAAAGTATTATTTCTTATAGGTATTCTCTTTCTTCTTATTTTAAATCAGACCGTTGTTTATTTGAATAGCTATAAACAATATTGTAGAATATAAATAAGTGTACTTCAATTAAATAAGTATGCCTAATTGTGTACCTACATATTAGGTATCTAGTGTAGACTGATCAATTATAACAAAAGAATATATTTATTTATTACTAGCTTTCCGCCCGCGGCTTCGCCCGCGGTTTCAGAGAAAAACCCGTTCCCGTAGGATTTCCGGGATAAAACCTATCCTATGTCCTCCTTTCTCGGGTATCAAAATATATCT
Source organism: Colias eurytheme (assembly GCA_907164685.1). NCBI lineage: Eukaryota > Metazoa > Arthropoda > Insecta > Lepidoptera > Pieridae > Colias > Colias eurytheme. Next base: position 9,773 of record CAJQZN010041370.1, read on the forward strand.
ATACCAAATTTCATGCAAATTGGTTCAGTAGTTCAGGCGTGATTGAGTAACAGACAGACAGACAGAGTTACTTTCGCATTTATAATATTAAGTATGGATAACAAAAAGACTAATTCCACACAATCTTTCACAGACTTTTGCATACATTTTAAACATAGCTACAATCATAAAATAAGTATCAAATCGATGAAACACAATACAAAAGGTTTATTATAACCGCAATAGAGTCGAAACTCGAAAGCAAACGCTCGAGATAAAACTGGCGCTAGCAATACATGTACGTGAAATTATCTGTATTCAGTATTTGTGCAACCGCAGAGGATATTAGCAGATTCATTTGAACACTCGGATCTGGTCATAGAGTAAAGTAATGCACAGCATCTGATCTGGATGTACTCCGGACAGTTCGTCTATAGTAAACGGAAATAAGAAGGTTGATACAGTCTATTTCAGTAAAAGAAACCCGAAGTTTATTTGTGTACCTATATTAAGGGCCGATTTTTCAATGCTTGGATAAAACTTATCCGTCCAATAAAGTATTACACGATAACATTAAAATGTCTCGTAACCTGTCAAATACGGGCAATTAGAACATGTTTTAAAATGATAGTTTTATACATTATTCGACGAATAAGTTTTATCCAAGCATTGAAAAATCGGCCCTAAATGATATTTAAGACTTCAGAAGATAAATTTAATTATATATGTATCACAAAAGATCAGCTATAACTCGCCTGTCATGGTACGCAATGTACCTCGCAGACAATATTATTATTTATCTGTGGGGTTTATCTCCATAAAATTTTGTGTATATTTATAGATATTTATCTTTAAAAGTAGGTAATGTATTACAATATTGTTTTAAATCCTATTAATATTATAAAATATGTGAAAGTTTGTATGAATGTATGGATGTTTGTTACTCTTTCACGTAAAAACTACTGTACCGATTACAATGAAATTTAGCACACATATAGAGAGTAACTTGGATTAACACATATGATAGGTTTTATCCCGGAAATCCCACGGGAACGGGAACTATGCGGCTTTATCTTTGAAAATGCGGGCGAAGCCGCGGGCGGAAAGCTAGTAAGTTAATAATTACCTATATAAATGGCTACATTGAGATAACCTAACAATTATTCGACCCCTAAATAATAAATAATCATATCGATTTGCTCAAGTGAATTAGGGTATTCAGAATTTCGATATAAGTACATTTTAACTGAATTAACTTATGTTCCGTGCCTAGTAATAAATATAGTAACTGATAGCAGGCTGCAGATTATAAGCCGAAGTCGTTATCACTTGACCCGCTCGCCCGCCCGAGACTGCACGGACTAACCCATCATACAACATGCATACATACAAAAAATGGTACCATAGGAATATCTGCATACCTGCAGGAATAAAAAAGAGCTAAAGTAAAGCTCATTATGATAGACATTTTCAATCGGATACTGCTACCGTATGAAGACGTATAGCTATCGGTAGATATATATACATATGTACATACGTATGTATAGCAATGAATGTTAACGCGAGTTCCTCATTGAGTACATTAACATATCTGGGCTATCAATCATTCGTTCGTCTTTAGTCGTAAAGATGAAATCGACGTCGCAACTCGCAACATGGCGTCGCAAAGTGCCGCAAATGGTTATTGGAGTGTCCTTGGTGCGATCGGACTAACGTGTTTCAATTTGAAGTAAATCGGTGACTTGGCGACCCGTCAATGTCGACCGAGGTGACGAAAACGGGCACGAAGCTACGTTTTAGAATTATTTAACATACAAGTTTAAAACCGCTTATGTATGGAAATATTGTATGCATTGCAAGCAATTTAAGAATAGTGTCTCGCGCCATCGTCGCGAATCGCCAGAGAAAGTAATGTTTGTCTTAGTCAATGTTACTTTCTCGAGAATATAACATTTTTATAATAAGATAAATTATAACAAGTACTGAGTTGAGCTGAAATAATTAATTGATTTGAATATAAAATGTTCTGACTTATGAATTTCGTTAAATTATATTACAGTCAGATACATAATAATATTTACCTAATATTTTCCCTCAAATAAAGAACATAAACACTTGCGGATACTTTATGATATACATAATACATATAAATATTATATCCTTCAATAATATAAAGCTTTTTAACATAACAGATACTTAAACTATTTATTTGCATAGAATTTAAGTTCTTTGAAATACGGTGGACTTAAAAGTTGAGTGACACCGCTCGAGAGCTCGTCACATCAGATCGAGACATTTTCCATTATCGGAGCCGTACATAATATATTCCACTTACTACTGTGTACTTGAAAAATAGACAAAGTACATGCTTACAGGATTCTTTGATCTTCCAAAGAGATCAGGATTCGGGACACGAAATAACGTACATTTTCTTTGAATATAAATATGAAAAAATCTTGGTTACCAACCGCGTTTATTCTATGATGGTATATAATAACCAATACATTGATCCATGGATTCAAGGAATTACAAGAAATAAAAAAAACAAAGGATGTTCTTCAAAGATAAAAAATATGCATACCTACTTAGATTGT
>CAJQZN010041371.1:0-23369 GCA_907164685.1 Colias eurytheme
TCTTAGTCAGGGAGAACCCGGAGGTGCTGGATGCATTTAAAGCACACAGCGCCGCCGGGGCTCAAAAACTTGCCGCGCCCGTTGCGCAACCGTTAAGGGACTCTCCTGAGTCCCCACCGCTGTCCCCAGTGGCAGTCGAAGCGGGGTTCGAAGCCCCGACCGTTATGGAGTGCGAGAGCGCTCCAGAGTCAGAGTCAATAGCTTCGGAGGCGGAGTCCTCAAATTCGTCAGACGGCTTCGAAACCGTCACAAATAAAAAGAGACGCAAATTAAAAAATGCTGCTCCGCCCGCCAAACGGAACGCGACCGTTCGCGATTCCGCGCGCGCCGAATCTAGCCGTGCGCCCCCCGCCCCTCAGGCATCCGCCCCTCAGGCACCCGAAGGCCCGACCGCGGGCAACGCCGCGACGCGTAAACCGCCCTCCCCTCCCCCCGTCTATGTGAGGGATAAGTCCGCGTGGCTGAAGATCTCAGCCTTTTTAGATAGTGAAGGAATCTCCTTCAAAGCTCGTCCAACTAAGGACAACATTCGAGTTCAGTTATTAACGTCTACCCATCACAGGGTTTTCACTTCATATTTAAGAGACCAAAACATAGGCGGTCATTCGTTCCCCCTTCCGGAGGAACGCTCTTTAAGAGTCGTTATAAAAGGGATCCCCAAAGAGATCTCTGCCGATCAAGTCTTCAATGACTTGAAAGACCAAGGTTTCCCTGTGCAGGAGTGCTTCCGCATGCACAATAGAATCACTAAAGCACCATATGACATGGTCCTCGCGGTCCTAGATCGTACCCCGAAGGGTAAAGACATTTTTAAAATGCGGCATTGCTGCAAACTTTCAGGGCTTAAGGTGGAAACACCCGACTCCCACAGCTATATTCGACAGTGTCATCGCTGTCAACTTTACGGGCACTCTGCTCGTAACTGTTTCTCGCGGCCTCGCTGCGTCAAATGTTTAGGCGACCACGGCACGGAGGATTGCACGAGGTCCAAGGATTTGCCTAATGAGGATCCACCGTCCTGCGTGCTCTGTGAGACTTCGGGTCACCCCGCGAACTACCGGGGTTGCCCGAAGGCTCCCAGACACAGGGCTGGGGGTCGCCAGAAGGCGAACAAACCTCGCGGGATCGCCCGCGCCGGGGCTCAACCCCCGCAACCAAAGCCGGCCTTTATACCGGCTCCACCACCCAAAACAAACGCTTGGGCGAAACCTCCGTCACTAGTGACGCAGGCCCAGCCGAGCGTGGCGGCGCCGCCTTCAGCGGCTCCCGCCATACAAGCAGCACCGAAGCCTTCAGCTGAAGTGCACTCTCTAGAATTAGCCTCGCCTAACGAGTTCTTATCAAACGTTATCTACATTAGGAATTATGTTAAAAACCTCAACCTCAACCCTGAGGAGGTAAATCTAGTGGCCGAGAAATTAAGAAACGCCAAAAGCCGTGATGAGGCCATGATCACTGTATTCACCCATTGGGAGTTAATAAACAAAATCAACACAACTCCCTAATGGCTACTACAGCTAGAATTAAACCCAGAGCGATCTCCGTAGTTACTTTTAACGCGGACGGCCTTCTCAAACAGACTAACTTAGTTAGGGACTTTGTCACTAGACGGCGTGTCGATGTGCTAGTAATGCAAGAGACATTCCTTAAGCCTTTTAACCGCAATCCGCGAATCGCCAACTACATGTTGGTGCGTAACGACCGCGTAAACAGCCCCTTAGGCGGCACCCTTATATATTACAGAAGGGCCTTGCACTGCACGCCCATCGACACGCCGCCTCTAATTAACTTAGAAGCCACAGTGATCAAGGTGTCTATGACCGGTCATCAACCCGTCATAATCGCCTCGGTCTATCTCTCACCGTCAAAGGCAATCTTGGAGAGCGATCTCAGAGCCTTGCTTGCACTGGGCGACTCGGTCATTCTGGCCGGCGACCTCAACTGCAAGCACTGGAACTGGAATAGCTCCTACGAGAATGCCAATGGCAAACGACTAGACCGACTGACTGACCTACTTAACGTCACGATTGTAGGCCCCTTAGAACCGACTCATTTTCCGAAGAACACGGGACACAGACAGGACGTGCTCGATGTGGCGGTGATGCGGAACGTGACGCTACAGTTGCGCTCCGTTGAAACGTTGCACGAGCTCGACTCTGATCACAGGCCCGTGTTGTTCGAACTGGGTCCCCCCGATAGCACCACCGTAGAGTACATGACGAAGGTAGACTGGCGAAAGTTGCACGAGGCCTTACAGCCCGTCGACTCGCCAGAGCTGGAGTCTGTACCTGACAAAATCGACACGGTCGTAGAGGCGCTCGACGCGGTCTCCTCGGTCACCAGCCACATTCAATCCAAGATTGAATACGCGTCCCGGCGGGTCCCCGTTGGCCTCGGCCACCGGTTGGATCTGCCCCCGGACGTACGAAGGCTGGTGGGCGATAAGAACGCGGCGACGCGCGCCTACGACCGAGCACCGACAGACGAAAACCGTAGAATACTTCGTTCCTTACAGAGAGAGGTAAGAGAGCGAATTCACGAATTACGCAACGAGCGGTGGGACTCTTTACTTAGCGATCTCTCTCCCTCGCACACTGCCTACTGGCGGCTTGCGAGGACTCTCAAATCTGATGGTATTGCCGCCACGCCACCGCTCATTCGCCCTGACCAACCTCCCGCTTTTGACGATTTTGAGAAGGCCGAATGCTTAGCTGACAGTTTAGAGGAACAATGTTCCCCCAATCTCGACATGACCGACTCGACTCACATTAACGTAGTTAATCAAGAGATCGCACGTTTTACCGAAACCCCTCGTATCGATGCCGAGCCCTTGTCACCAACGACGGCCACCGAAGTAAAATCACTTATCAAGTCACTTGCCAATAGGAAGTCCCCAGGCGGAGACTCTATTCCCAATAGAGCTCTAAAAAGCCTGCCGCCCGCCCTTATCGCTCTCCTAGTAGCCACCTTTAATTGTCTCCTGGCCAATTGTACCTTCCCCGCTAAGTGGAAGGAAGCAATTGTGATCGGGATCCACAAACCGGGCAAACCCCGGAACGTGGCATCTAGTTACCGTCCCATCAGTCTCCTCAGCTCTCTGGGGAAAATCTATGAGAGAATCATCTCTAAACGCCTCTGGGACGCAGTCATTGCCAAAAAGCTGCTCCCGGACGAACAGTTCGGCTTTAGGCGAGCTCACTCATGTCCTCACCAAGTACACCGCATCACGGAGTACATTCTCGCGGGCCTCACCCGCCTCACACCCCACAGAACGGGAGCGGTCTTCTTTGACGTAGCGAAGGCGTTCGACAAGGTCTGGCACAACGGTTTGATTTACAAACTGTACACTCTCGGCGTGCCAGACAGTCTCGTGTTCATCATACGAGACTACTTGTCTAACCGGTCCTTCCGCTACAGACTAGACGGCACGCTCTCGTCTTCACGTCCCATCCAGGCCGGAGTCCCTCAGGGCTCCGTCTTGTCGCCCCTCCTATTCGCGCTATACACTAGCGACATCCCTAAGCACGATAAAGTGCAACTATCCCTCTTCGCGGACGACACGGCACTCTACGTGTCGAGTCCACACCGCAAAAGAATAACTCCACTCCTACAATCCGCGACCGATGCACTAGGCAAATGGTTTCGCAAATGGGGTATCACTGTGAACCCCGACAAGAGCGCCGCCGTGCTCTTCAGGCGCGGCGGCCCCGAGGCCATAGATAGTGTCAAACTCTATGGCCAAGTCATTCCGTGGCAAAAGCACACCAAATTCTTAGGCGTCACTCTAGACGCACACATGTCATTTAAAGCCCACATTAAGGCAGTCCGTAAGAAAGCCAGCTATGTTCTTAGCCGGCTCTATTACCTTATAAACAGTCGCAGTAAAATGTCCCTTAGACATAAGGTGACACTTTACAAAACGGTGGTCCGTCCTATCCTCACTTATAGTAGTGTAGTTTTCGCGCATTGCGCTCCCAGCTCCATACACAAGCTCCAGACGATTCAGTCGCGGTTCATGAGAACGGCGACTGGAGCGCCCTGGTTCGTGCGTAACGTGGACCTACATAGGGACCTAGAACTCCCCACCATAGCCCAATGGATGAAGCAAGCGTCTAAGCGCTACTTCGACAAGGCTAAAAACCACCCCAACCCATTGGTGACAAAGGCCATCGCATACGTCGCGAACCCCGATCCCACTCGTCGTCGCAGGCGGCCGAGACACGTCTTGGACGACTCCGACGACGACATTACCAAAGCCAACGCACGGCTAGACTCGGCGATTGAAGCCCAACGTCGAACCAACCGCGACACCGCACACACCACAGCAGAAAGCGTACACCGTCTTCGCCGGCGAAGACGAGGTCCCTTGTTCCGCGTTCCCGCGCCCACCCGGGTGAGCGCCCGTCCGATTAGGGCCCTTCTGGCCTCCTCCACTCAAGCGACAGCTCAAGCCGAGGTTCGTGGTCCCCGTCAAGGGGGGACGCCCTTGTGCATGTCGCTACCAGGGTGAACCTTCAGTTCACCCCCGCGTCCGCGTTAAAATGTAGAAGCCCTTCTGGCTAACATTGAGAGACACCACACAAAAGAAAAAAAAAAAAGCTGCCCCGACTTTGCTTCTTCTTTGAACTTATAAATGGATGTTTCTCCTTAAATAATAATATGTACTTAGACTATCTATTCAGTAATTTTTCAATCGATATCTCTGGATATCGAGATCTGATTAATATTATTACTTTACCTCTTTGTATGCTTAAATTTGTAAAACTACGCAACGGATTTTGATGCGGTTTTTTTTAATAGATAAAGTGATTCAAGAGGAAGGTTTTAGTATATAGGTAATTTATTAGGTTTTAGACAAAGCGGGCGAAGCCGCGGGCAGTTAGCTATTTAGCAAATAAAATTGTTTATACTGATTATGTATTTTGAAGTATAATTATTTAACCACAAAAAATATATTAAGTATTATTGTTCAAATAAGTCATCATTTATTCAAAGCGAAAATTACCAACACAAATGTCAATGAAAAAAAAAACTTTTCCCGCTTTTTCAGTATTATTTTTCAAGTCATTCCATCGTTTCCCGCGCAAATAATCATCTTTATGACATGCGTTATTGCCATATTTGCATATGAAAATGTATTTTTGCCGCGAATCGGCCATTTTTTTTATATCGTGTTTACTTTGATACTGGTTAGCTTTGTACTGTAACTAGCTTTCCGCCCGCGTCTTCGCCCGCTTTCTCTAAAAAATAATAAATTATATACTAAAACCTTCCTCTTGAATAACCATATCTATTAAAAAAAAACACATCAAAATCCGTTGCGTAGTTTTAAAGATTTAAGCATACATAGGGACATAGGGACAGAGAAAGCGACTTTGTTTTATACTATGTCCTAGTAATATATTATACTAGCTGTCCGCCCCGGCTTCGCCCGTGGTACATAATATTTACGTTTTCTCTACATAAGAACCATCCTGGTACTTCAAGGAATATAATAAAAAAAGAATTATCGAAATCGGTTCAGCCGTTCTCGAGTTATGCGCTTACCAACACATTTTGCGATTCATTTTTATATATAAGATCGAGAGATGATGAGCTAATAATAAGTTAAGCTTCTAAATTGATATTGTATTTTTTAAAGTTTGAGTTTTTTTAACAGATGGTGCTAATAAATATTTTTATTTACTTTGGCAACTCTCAGCAACTACCTATCTAAAGAAAATTCCGCCAAAGTTAACAGTACGTTAAAAAGAAATAAACAAAATATATACACACATGTGAATTTGTATATATGTACTTGTATGTATGTATAAACATTTCTACCTTTAACCACATTGTCTACCATTTTCAAAGTTGGATAAAGATAATTAAATTTCCTCCATTTGTTAAAAGAACACAAAATCTATATTTGTATGAACCTGGATGCAGGCTTGCATTTAAAAATTAATTCCATAATTCTCATTGCATAACTTTTCTAAATAAAAATGGGTCTAAAAGCCTCGTTTGCGATGTAACAACGTTTTTTAGGTCAACGACTAGGTAAAGGTTATGTGCATATCACTATGTGAGAGATGTGGTATCATTATGGGTATAGGTATGGGTATGGATATGGGTATCTCAATAACGGTATTAGTTTTTCCTTATTGATACGTGATGTGGAAGCAGATGGGTGTTTAGTTTACTTTTAGAGGGAGTAAATGATGTTATTAGTTGTGTTGATGTAAATAGTTTTTGTGTTATGTTATAGTAGATAGATTAGAGATAAGTTTTGTGCGGATAAATTAGTTTTTAAACATTGTCTTACAGAATATTGTTGGATTGCATGCACTGGGTGGCATGTTTAATCGATGTTTTTCTATTATCAAGCTTACATACTAGATGTACGTTTAGTCATGTTTTTTGAACTAAGGTTTATGTCCACCGTTTGTTGATACAGAAGTATACAAAGAAAATAATTTAAATTTTATTTTGATAACGTCCTTCGTATTTATTTTTGGCTTCTAAAATTAGTAGTTGCTAATAATATTTATTATTTTTGACATAACGTTAATAACGATAATAATAATAACGTTAATTGAGCTTACTGTGGGACTAGGTCGATTTGTGTAATAATGTCCTATAATATTTATTTATTTATTTAACGATACCGAAACCTAAACATCACATCACTAGTCCGATGTCATGTCAAGGCGACTTGATATTTTTAGGTGTTGGATTCGCATGAACTCTGTTTAGATGAATTCGGCTGGAAAATGCTTTGTTTTCCCCCCTTTGTTGTGTTTAAGCTGGAAGAGAATACTTTTGTATCGTTTTATGTTGTAATGTGTTGTGTGATGGACTGTTATGTAATGTGGGGTGGTGTTCTTTGTAATTTATTTATCTAACTATGTTTGCCTTCATGGTTTTCTTATGATTTTAGTTGGTTCGATTCCCGGATGCGGCAAGCAAAATTTCGGAATTATTTAAATACAGCTTTCTTTCCTTTCAAAAATAAATAATTAAATAATGTATTACTATGTAATTAATATATACAATAATTAAATAATGTATATTATGTTTCATTTGTTTAGAATATTCTATCTGCAGTACCTACTATAGGGTAATTTCTCCCCAGGTTGCATATACGTATATATAAATTCCGCATTATTATTTAAAAAAAGGCGATCGTCTGTAGGTACTTGCCCTAAGATTTTCACTAAAATAAAAACTGTGCACTCGCCTTTATGCGGATTATATAGAAGGAATCTATCTTTATACGTTTGCCCTTACCCTAATATACTCTTTAACTTCGCAGTAAGTCGGCAGAATAGTTCCCCAGGGTAAAATATAACTAAACGACGACATTGCTATATTTAGTACGGTCAGCAAAAAAGTTATGATTTAGCCGTAGTTAAATATTATGAACGGTTCATTTGCTGGTTGAGGTAGGAGAATGATTTATATATATATATATATATATATATATATATATATTATATTTTATAAAGACTAGTGGCTTGAACTGGCTTTGTCCAAATTGGACGGGAATAAATTAAAGTTCATGAAACTATTGCAAAAAAGAGTTCGGCCACGTCACATTTATAATATACTGCAGCAGTAAAGATGTTAATAGTTTAGTATAGAGTACATTAAAATTAAAAGTATACAGAGTGTCCCTTCATTGATACCCTCAATGTTACTTATAGTTCTGCATGGGCTGATTACGTACAAAATATATATATCTAATAAAACAACAAATCGGCGTTAAACTTTTGTAGTGAAATTTCAAGTCAAGAAGTTTCACTTCTGACAAGTGTGCTCGGCAAATACGCTATTTTATATTAACATTTTTGTCACCACAGGGTGACAAAAATTAACACGGTTATTAAAAGATTAACACAGTTAAGTATTTTTATGCAAGTGCTACGAATGAAGCCGAGGGCTCTAAAACTACACCAAGGTCTATAAATGCTAAATTCAATTGTTCCACAGACTTGCATCGACTAATTAATGTCAAGTCGCGACTTGACCCGAAATAGCAGAACCATCAAATTGGATTCAACATTAAGGTCTGTGTCCATACTGATGGAATTGTTTACTGTGGTGTAATTTATGGCTTAGATTTGACTTTCGTAGGTACTCATGGTTTTAATAGCTTCACGTTCATATTTATATGTAACCGACAGTACTGTATGTTCGTATGTAGACACCAGACGGATAGATTTAATTCAAACATTGTATAGGTACTTATACAAACAAGGATAGGTAGAATAATTTCATGAGTTTATTTTTAAGGCGAGTTTGTCTAATCTGTTAATATTTTAAATACTAGAACTGGCAACTGAGCAGCCCCCCTAGACAAGTGGCTTTCTATTAGCGTAAAGTTCAATAGAATAATAGATTATGAATGTATGAGATTGACGTTTGATTACGACGACGACGACGATTGATTACGTCAATCTCATACATTCATAATCTATTCTATTGAACTTTACGCTAATAGAAAGCCACTTGTCTAGGGGGGCTGGTGATTCTCCTGATGGTAGGCGATCCATCGACCGACTTTTCCAAATATCTGCAAATGTGTTAAGAGTTAGTTAGTTATACCTAAAGGATTGACGACATTATAAAGAAAGATACTGGGAAGGGCGGAGTAAAGTAAAAGTTCATGCAATTTAAATTTTGAAGTTTCAAATCCTTCCCATTCTGTTTTACTGCAGTAATGAAACGTGCGTAAGTTTAATCACCCAACTCAAAAACTTTAAGACAGAGAAAATAAAACCAGACTTATGCTATAAAACTAAAATACATTAAAGTAGAAAAATCTAATCATTGCATTATTTACCTGCTACAATGCTCTTATAAACACTTCTGCGAAGTTTCAAAATTTTAAGCACATAAAGTCTAGACGCAAAATCCAATTTAAATGTGGGGATTCTGTTTAAAAGCCCTTTTCAATTCTTATTTATTGTTAAACTCATTTCGAAAAGTAATATGCTATTATTATGAGTAAAAAGATTGATGGGCTTCATACATTGGTACTTTAAAATTACACTTATAGAGAAATTGCATTAAGTAGCCACGCTTATAAAATTATAAATATAGTTAAAAAAGGCTCAAACTTAGGAAATTATTGTATTATCTCCTATCCTTGATAAGTGTATACAAAGATTGAATTGTATCTGTCTGTTTAAAGTGGGTATAAATCGACATGATTAAAAAAAGGCGCGTTAAAAATAATAAAAACACAGTATTGGAATACAAGTTAACCATGAATTATTTCTATAACAATTCTAAATCTTTATTACGTAAACTAGCGACCACTTCAGCAAAATAAAATATTTTACTCCGAAATATGCCATCTTATTTGTTAAATATCTCCAACTGGCTTATAGATTTATTCCTTATTCACACATAAATCATTTCCCTTTACAACATACATGCAAAGAAAGAAAAACACTCTGAAATAAAAGCGAAAAACCTCAAAAATCCTCAATGAAATATTCTAGAAGCTATCGGGAATATTTCGCTTCGTTTTCCTCGAGGCAGCAGTGCTAATCAATAGTTCTTTAAGCTCAAAGCGAAGCTGGGATTTTTTACACATCAAAGAAATTCCAAGGGAAATATGTTTATTAAGGCTTGCTTAAATTCATATAATCGGTATAATCTGCTGAGAGTTTATGCCAATGTTTAATGAAAGAAGTCGTCAAGGAAATAATGTTGTTTTTTTATTGTACCTATATATTTTGTTTTATTAAAACTAAGTACTTAATTATTAGATTTTAGGTAGAATTACCATCTGTAAATGTTAGTGATAGAGTTTTGATTAGCTTTCCGCCCTCGGCTTTGCTTGCGAAAAACTTAACAAATAAGCTAAAAGCTTCCTCAAGTACTATCTATTGGTGGAAACATAATGAAAATCGGTGCAGTATTTTTTGAGTTTATTACTCTAGATAGACGCGCCTACGGTCTTTGTTTTATAATCGTGATCAGGAGGCTTATAGCAGTATTGAAGATGTTGTCTTATAGCAGTTTTATTTGCAGTATTTCCCATAGTTGGAATAAAACTGCTACGGTATGTAGTGATGCGATGGTGCTGGATGACCTATAGCGCTGTCATTTTTCTATACTGAAAATAATACTGCTTTAAAACATCATGGTACGGGGGCAGTACAAATATTATATTTAATTGAAGTACACTCGAGCAAAGCCGAAAGTTGAAGCTAGTGACTTAATGTAACTTAAATGTCAACCATTTGTGGTAACTGGGTTGTTATTTGTCAACGACTTATTTGTATAGAATCGTGGCTTTTAACCCTATTCTAGTTGTAAATTGTAATGTTATGTCGTATCTGATGCAGGTCAAGCTTTTCTATTGTTGGTTAATAATTATAACGTAGAAAAATAGTATTAGTAACTTTTTCGTAACTTCTTAGTAACTTGTATTAGTTACTAGCGGTCCGCCCCGGCTTCGCCCGTGGTACATGTTTACGTTTTCTCTACGTAAGAACCATCCTCGTACTTCAAGGAATATAATAAAAAAAGAATTATCGAAATCGGTTCAGCCGTTCTCGAGTTATGCGCTTACCAACACATTTTGCGATTCATTTTTATATATAAGATTATAATTGTACTTGTAATAAAAGATGATGTGGCCTTTCTGTTTGGGGAAAACTTAAAAAGTGAATTTATTTTCAGGCATATTGATTTTAATTTTAAAGCGGCTACTAGGCTTACGAAACTGATATAAAAAATGTTTGTCTTCGTTCATTCTACTACTTTATAAACTTGAAAGTTCGTAAGAATGTATGCAACTCGTTCAAAAACAGCTCTATGCATTTGGTACAGAGATAGACTACTGCAGATGGATACGTACTTAGACTTTTTGCCAGGATACCATACGAGTGAAGCCACGTTATCAAGCTAGTCACATACACGGGTTCCTTTGCTCTCATAAATTAATGATACGGAAGATCTGACGCGATCAAAGGGAGGCTGCAGGACAGATTTATGTGAACATACCTACTTACTTATTAACGCAATTTTTTTTCAAATAAAACACTTTAATTTAGGCAGATTAAAAACATAATTAAGTATGTTGAATAATGAATAATATTATGTTGAAAGACACTTAAAATTGGTAAAGTTTTTTCAGTTTTTTGTGCATGTGCAAAGTGTGTTTTTTACATTATGTTTTCTGCCTCAATGTATTTTGTAAATTGTATAAAAAGAATGCAATAAAAATACTTTATTATGCTCTAAAAAACTAACTTATTTTAATGCCCCTTCTTCTTATAAAGCTGAAGAGTTTGTTTGTTTGTTTGAACGCATTAATTTCAGAAACTACTGTTCCGATTTGAAAAATTCTTTCAGTGTTAGATAGCACATTTATCGAGTAAGGCTGTAAATAAAACCGGCCAAGTGCGAGTCGGGCTCGCGCACAAAGGGTTCCGTAGCAGCAAATATAATAAATTACAGTTAAATCAACCTATCTCAAAAACTATAAGAGATACTTTGATCAAACCAAAAATCGTTGAAAGAGTTAATTAGCATGCATCACCTCTATTTTTTTTAGAATTTTATACCCCGTAGTTATAAAAATAGAGGGGGGGGGACATACTTTTTACGACTTTGAGAGCTGATATCTCAAAAACCGTTCACTTTAAGAAAAATGTTTTTTAAAAAACTTTATATCATTTTAAAAGACCTTTCCATTGATACCCCACACGGGTATGTACATCGAAAAAAAAAATTTCATCCCTCAGTTACATGTATGGGGGGCCCCACCCCCAATTCTTTTTTTTACTATTTAGTGTCATATTTTTGTAGCGGTTCATACAACACATATTCCCATCAAATTTCATCACTGTAGTACTTATAGTTTCCGAGTAAATCGGCTGTGACAGACGGACAGACGGACAGACGGACAGACGGACATGACGAAACTATAAGGGTTCCGTTTTTGCCATTTTGGCTACGGAACCCTAATAAAAAAATAGGCTATATTATATCATTACGATTTACGCTAAGACCAACTGGAGCGGAGCACTGCTGGTAAAACCGCGGGGCTCAGCTAGTATTATATAAAAATGATGCAATAGAAAAATTACCTAATGCTCAAAAAGCTAACTTATTTTAATCCAACTTTGATTACAATATAATATAATGAATTACTATCATCTTTAGAAGGTATACCTACCTACTTACTACCTACCTACTAACTATATAATATACTAGCGGTCCGCCCCGGCTTCGCCCGTGGTACATATTTCGCAATAAAAAGTAGCCTATGTTCATTATCAGGGTCTAAAGATTATCTGTGCCAAATTTCATCAAAATCGGTCCAGTAGTTTATGCGTGAAAACCATACATACATACATACATACAAACCTTTCCTCTTTATAATATTAGTGTAGATGTATACTATACCTACTAATAACTAACGTAACCTTAAAACCTACCTAGGTCCCTTTTGATATACCTATCTACGTAAAACGTCACACAGATGCAAAATAGTCTATTATCTTCAGACAAGTAGGCAGCCCAATTTCAGCCTAGGCTTTTAGCCATAAATTCATTAAAGCTATAAACAAGGATAATTATTTATTAAAGCCCTAAGGCTGCTGACACACTTGGCGTCTCTCCATTTTACGACGTTACTTAGTTTACGATCCATCTAGTTTTACAATCATTTTACGACACAACGTTAATCAAATAACAAGAGGTTATTAAGAAAAATTGTTTGTTTTATGGTGTTCTATAATTATAGTAATTACAGAGAAGTTGATGAAATTTTTATTTATTTATATAATACTTTATTGTAAAAAACAATGTAAATAAAACTAGTACAAACGAATGAGGTACCAATACTTTGCTCAATAGGCGGCCTTATTGCTACACAGCAATCTCTGCCAGGCAACCTGGTAGGAAAGGAAATGTAAGAAGTATACGTTTCCTTTTCGTTTCCATTCTTCATTTTTTTATTTTTTTTCTCATTCCTTAGTTTTTCATGTTTAAATATGGTCCATTTTTCTTACAGATGGAGCTTTTTGGCGATTTTTTCCTTGTACTGGAAATTTAAGAGTAAACACTTTTTGTTAGAACTGGTAAACAAGCTTATTAAAGGGATAAAAACAAGAATCCGGAAGGATAAAGGAAAGGACTGGGTGAGGGTGAGGAAAAAGATACGGTCCTCGGGGGTTAAAATGGTGTCTAAAAGCAGTATTAATTCCAGAGTGGGAAAAGGACATAGCTATATAAGTCGTCTATCACCATCACTTTCCCGCGCTATAAATTTGTGTCTATACTCTATAGTCTATACTATATAATATTATAAAGCTGAAGAGTTTGTTTGTTTGTTTGAACGCGCTAATCTCAGGAAGTGCTGATCCGATTTGAAAAATTGTTTCGGTGTTAGAATTTAGATAGCCCATTTATCGAGGAAGGCTATATATCATCACACTAAGACCAATAGGAGCGGAGCAATGCGGGTAAAACCGCGAGTCACAGCTACTGGAATATAATAATTATTGAATATAACAAGGAATTAAATTTATTTAGGAATTAAATAAATTTATTCGGAATATAAATATTGAAAAGCCAGTCTTATTAGTGAGACACTTCAAATAAAGTAATACCACAGTGTAACATCCAATATTAGTATATTTAATCAACATTAAATTTTCAGGAATTTCCCAGAATCGCCAAAATAAAACGAAAAAGGTTCAAGACCTTTTATATGAAGAAATAAGAAGATAAACATTTTTCTTGCGAAAATGTAGACAACATTTTGGAAAGGGTTCTAAGCAATCTAATAATATCGTATCCTAACTAACTACTACATAAGTAATCTTACATTTATTTATGTTAATAAATGTAAATTACTTATTTACTTAAGTAGTACAAAATCGTCGCCTTACTCCATGACGTGACGGTATTGCTATGACGCGACCTTGAAATTTTACTCTCAACGCGCCTAAAGAAGTTTCACTTCAAAAACCGTGTACATGTATGCTGTGGAAAGAAACAAATGATTTATTATTATTATATTATTATAACAATATATTATCAGAACACTGTATATAATAAATTATTCTACGAACGCATTAGATTATCAATACAAAGTATCACAAAGAAAATTCATTATTAATCAAGTTGAAAATCAATAGGATGGTGGAGAGTAAATTAAAAAAGTTTTGACCGATGGCCGATATGTTGATGAAACTGTAGGAAATAAGGGATATTGGCTTGGAATTTTGTTTATTAAGGGCGGATTTTTCAATCCTTGGTTAAAATTTATCCGTCCAATAAAGTATTACACGAACATTTTAAAATGTCACCTGTAAACATACGGACAATTAGAATACATTTTTGAAATGGTAGTTTAATACGTTATTCGATGAATAAGTTTTAACCAAGGATTGAAAAATCAGCCCTAAAAGTGATTAGATTGTTGACTTGATAAGTATAGATATTAATTATTATTTTTGGTCTTTTTAAGTAGATACCTTTAGAATTTATTGAAGTGAAACTTCTTTAGGCGCGTTGAGAGTAAAATTTCAAGGTCATGACAATTCCGTCACCTCATGGAGTAGGCGGCGATTTTAGTATCTTTGAAGCTTGCCATAGGAACTTCACTTCTGACAAATGTGCTAGTTCGTAGTTTTGATGTTAAGATTTGACAATCTTGTTTATGTAATAATGAAGAGACTAAATACGTATGCTAAAACTGTCCTTTGGCAAGATTGGAACCCAGACATGTTTCTAAGAATTAACTAAACATAGTAGTTATTGCATATTATGAAGGTTAATATCTGCAGTTAGTCAGAATGTTTACTTATAGTATAGATGATAGTATAGATGACTGTTTAGTACATTTTATAGTGTTTTAGCCGCTACGTACGTCGTAGAGGATAAAAATGTATAATTTTCTGGTTGTTTTTTGAAGTTAAACTTCTTTAGGCGCGTTGAGAGTAAAATTTCAAGATCCCGTCATGGCAATATCTTCACGTCCTGGAGTAAGGCGACGATAACACGTGTTCTTGGCATACACATTTTTGGGTAGAAATGGTAGGTATTGGACTAAATTTATCGACAATTGATTGTTAATCGAATTATGTGATTAATGATATTTTTCGTGCTTTATCTAAAAACTTGACCTCGATCAAATAGTAAATAGAATAAAATGAAACTTTGTAACTATAAGATAAATTAGATGGTGTCACAAATCAATAATGCCTTTCAGATCAATGTCGTCACATTTTGACTAACTAGATATAAACAAAGTCAAACATAGAGTTAATTGAACAATGGCGTGTTGGAATTGTTTGGTATAATTTCAATATAATGGAAGGAAACTTCTCTGGTTTATTGTAATACGGCTAATTGGTACATGAAAGGGCGTTTCCAATGAAACTTGATGTTTTATTGGTCTTTGTTTGTTAATGGTTGTTGGCTTCTGTGGAACTATCTTTGCCTATTCAATTGTGAGGTAGAAATCTAGATTTTAGTTTTTATAAAGTATCCATGGAAATACGTAACATTATAATTGCATGTCATAATAGATTGGAAAGGTACAGAATGTGATTAGAGACAGAAAAGAGTTAGTTTTTTGAAGTGAAACTTCTTTAGGCGCGTTGAGAGCAAAATTTCAAGGTCGCGTCATGGCAACACCGTCATGTCATGGAATAAGGCGATTATTTTGGTATCCTTGAATCTTGCCAAAGAAGTTTCACTTCTGACACGTGTGCTCGACAAACACGATTTTTTAACCGACTTCAAAAAAGGAGGAGGTTCTGGGAAAAAGAAAGAATTGGCGAAGGTAATAAAGGACTGGTAATGGTGAGAAAAAGGATACGGGTATACTATAATATAATATTATTATTGTTATTTATATTTAGTACCTATACCTATAACCGGGTAAACAGGAATGTAAGTTTTAACAGACTTCTACGTTTTTAACAAGCTACGTTCTACAAATTAAGGCATAGAGCTGTGAAACAACATGTGCAGTAAAATCGATATCTATTTGCGAACTTTTGCAAGGCTTTATATGACGTCTTTATTAGCTAAAGGCTTAGTATAGCTTGATTTCTTGAAAATGAACAATAGGTGTATAAATTAATCTATTCATCTGTAAATTTAAACTAAATACTTATATAAAATACTGAAGAGTTTAGAGAAAGCGAAAAAGCTAATCTCAGTGCCCGATTTGAAAAATTATTTTAGTGTAAAATAGTCCATTTATCGAGGAAGGCTTTAGGCTATATTATAATATCATCACGCTAAGACCAATAGGAGCGTAGCAATGCCAGTAAAGCCGCAGGTCACAGGTAGTAATATAACAATATGGTAATATTACAACTTTTATATTTATACAAACATTACAATTTTAACGCTGTATTATGTATTATCACTACATAGTATAAAACAAAGTCGCTTTCCCTGTCCCTATGTCCCTATGTCCCTTTGTACGCTTAAATCTTTGAAACTACGCAACGGATTTTGATGCAGTTTTTTTTAATAGATAGAGTGATTCCAGAGGAAGGTTTATATGTATAATAAGATCCATTAAGTAGTGGAGAAGTACTGTTATTTTTGAGGTTTCTAATGTGATGTCGTAAAAAATTACATTTATTCCGCTTACGTTGCAAACGCAGGCTGAACCCTACGAGTTTTATCAAAATAATGTACTAAGTATTATACATATTGAAAAGGTCTACAGAAAAGTCCGCGATGGTATATGTCTATCTCTTATGGATAACCCACAATAACTTTTTTTTGTCATTTACTTTTTACGACAAATAATGGCTAATTTTCGAAGCGATTTTAACCAATACAGCATTAATCCTTAACCAATTAAATACCTTGAATACATTGTTCATTTAATATAGATCTATATGGCCCTTTACACCGTATGATTTAAGTGAATATTTTCGAAGATATTACAGATTTAAAAATTGCGGGACGTAGCGTTTGCGAATTGCGGCGGTACCGGCCGGCCGCGCGCCGGGCCGCTATGTTTTTATATACAACGTTCACAGTTTTTCTGTAGTGTATTTAGTATCAGCATTGCACCCGTGCGAAGCCGGGGCGGGTCGCTAGTATAGTAATATAAGTATACTGATCCGATCATGAAAATTGAAAACCTTTTCATTAACAGAAAGCTACACTATATAGGATGGCAACTACTTTTTTAATTTATATATTTCATCTAAAGTATGTTAAATGTTAATATTTATTTATTTATTTATAACACTTCATTGTACAAAACAATATAGGAAATGTGGTAGATACAAATTAATGAGGTACAAAAATTTTGCACAATAGGCGGCCTTATTGCTACACAGCAATCTCTGCCAGGCAACCTGGTAGGAAAGGAAATGTAAGAAGAAAAAGGATAGCGCAAAGAAGAAATAAAAGAAAGAATATATTAAAAAAATGCCTACATACTACATAAACTACATATACTGTACATAGATACCACATAGTTATATAACTAATATACTGTAAACGTTCAGAAACAAATGTAACATTTGATGAAACCGGCCACTATAATTAAGAATAAATGTTGTTTCCACACAAAGCACTAGCGAGCTGTAATTCAGTAAATATAACTGACCTATCTCAATTTCGGACATAACAATTGCTTTGTTTAATTCCTCGCATGAACAATAATTAGTATCGTCCAAGCAATTAAAGTTAATTAACCAATTTGAACGCGAAATGTACGGGGCAAATAAATAAATAAATAAATAAATGTAAATAAAAATTCCTAATGTAAAATTTTCGGGAACATAAAACGGCTCTTTGTTACACCGTAGCGTAACGTGTATTGGTTTTCAATGATTTTAAATTGAATTTTATGCCAATGGAAATAAGAGACAATTTTGTTAAGCTTTAATCGCTGTTTGATGTTAGCATACAAGACTTTTTCTTGTTATTTGACTCGAGTATTATAAAAAATTCACAGTGATATAAAAAATTCACAGGTGACACCTTGCTGACACTAGTAGTGTATCTACTGTCTATCTCTGCCCACGCACTTTGTAAAATGTTAGAAGTGTCGTATTAAATGAAAACAGTATTTACAGTTTTTCCAAAAGTAAACCATTGAACCTAGTATGATATTATGGAAATACTTTTTTGTTTCTCTGTATTTATTCGAGTAAATGGTTGAACTAATCTTTATACAATTTATCTATCATTACAAATTTAAATCATTAAATAACAACATTTTGTATAAATTTCCTACTTCAAGTGGAGATAACAAAGTTAATCAAACAATATTACGAATAACTCAATAACTGCTCATTAGATGTGGATAAAATTTCTATGAAGCGACATGAGGAGCGACTTTTTTAAACAAACAAAATATTATGCAGTTAGTTTTTCTTAAAAATACAAGTTACCAGAAATAAATAAAGTCGGTTGAAAAGGAAAAAAAACTTCGGAGATTAAGTTCAAGTTGAAAATATTTTCCTTTTTAAATTTATAACAATCTTGCAGTAAAGTTGTCTCGTAGGAGTAACTTACTTATGCTTAGAGCACTTTTATCGATACACGAAAGAGACATGTTCCACTGGAGAAAACTGGAGTGCATTTTATATTTAAATATATTTATAGGTTAAATATTAAACGACTAGTTTCACTTAACTTAGAAATAAATAGTTGAGTCCATAAAGACAGTTCAAAAAAGCTGCTTGTGTTTTTAATCTTGATAGAAGGTATTATCTTTATTACTTGCCTTAGTCATTATACTAATATTTTGTATATTGTCGAAATATTTGATATTGTTATATAATATAGAATAGGCTTAGAAATCTAAACCGTAGAGCCGCGATACAGCCAAATTACCCACAATAGGGATAGACCCAGAGTAACATTAGGTATTGTTGAGATTTAGCCCTGTGAATATAAACATAGAAATCTAATAAAGTTATCAGCTCGTTTCGGTGTAACAGGCGGCCGTTACGCCCCTGCTCAGCAACGATAAAGGACATTATGAGTAATAAACGCAAACAGTTGACGTTGTATCGTAAACACGTAGTTGAAATAGGACTGATACAGAAATATCTGATCTGTTATGCTACGGTGTAAATAGATGACTAGCCGGTAGTCCCGGCTTTACTTGCATTAAAATAAAACAATCTATATATATAAAAGAAAGTCGTGTTAGTTACTCCACTTATAACTCAAGAACGGCTGAACCGATTTAGCTGAAAATTGGCAGTGAGGTAGTTTAAAGCCAGGAGAAGGACATAGGATACTAAATATGTAACACGGGCGAAGCTGGGGCGGACCACTAGTTGCTTATAATTATTCTGTGAACATGTATATCTCTATCTAAGATTATCCTCTTGTTAACATTATTTTTATAAACAGTCTAGTAGTTTAGGAGTTCATTCGTAACAATTTATTGCTCCTTTACGCAAGAATACTTTTAGGAGAAGTGTAATCGTTATTTTTCAATCCGATTCAGTATACTTTGAAATAATAATACCTATGTAGGGTACTTTTACCTGAAAGTAAATCAATGCAATTTTATTTCAGCGAATCCAGGAAACGATTAACAGAAAATATGAATATATTTCATACATATTTCTTTGACTGAATAGTCAATATCCGACAGACCAAATCCATACTAATATTATAAATGCGAAAGTAACTCTGTCTGTCTGTCTGTTACTCAATCACGCCTAAACTACTGAACCAATTTGCATGAAATTTGGTATAGAGATATTTTGATACGCGAGAAAGGACATAGGATAGGTTTTATCCCGGAAATCCTACGGGAACGGGTTTTTCTTTGAAAACGCGGGCGAAGCCGCGGGCGGAAAGCTAGTATTTTATATATTTACCGCAACTTTTCTGTAAAGCATTCGAAACGTCGCATTGGGAATAAATTAAAAAATAAACCAACTGAAAACTTCGCGTTTCGTTTCAAAATGTTTGAACTTAAATAAGAGGAAAATATGCTTATTTATATCTACTACTAGCGGTCCGCCCCGGCTTCGTCCGTGGTACATGTTTACGTTTTCTCTACATAAAAACCATCGTCGTACTTCAAGGAATATACTTAATAAAAAAAGAATTATCGAAATCGGTTCAGCCGTTCTCGAGTTATGCGCTTACCAACACATTTTGCGATTCATTTATATATATAAGAAGATTAGAATTGAGTTTGAAAACTCTTGTTATCATAATAATTAAATAGCTTGTTACGATGATTGTTGTCTCCAAAACTACTTAACCAATTTTGATAAAATTTTCTTTCAAAAAATTACATAATCCAATTAAAATTAAACTGTTTAATGACAAACATAAAAAGTCATGATCTACTTACCATGGAACACTATTGAAGCTCCGATCTGAAATAAAAAGAAAAAAAGGTTTGTCAAAAACATAATAAATTATATACTAAAACCTTCCTTTCGAATCACTCTATCTATTAAAAAAACCGCATCAAAATCCGTTGCGTAGTTTTAAAGATTTATGCAGCATACAAAGGGACATAGGGACAGAGAAAGCGACTTTGTTTTATACTATTATAATAAGAGATACAGGAAGATTAAATTTTACTAGAATAAATACCAAGCTTTTTTACATACAAGAGGCTATTTCTTGCCAAAAAAAAGTAATACACTGAAAATGTAATATTCTTGTTGGTTCTGTAGAAACTAATTTGACGATTTAAATGTACTTTAGAAAGCTAATTTAATTGTAATTAAGAATCCTTGTTCCTAAAACTTCATTTGAAGCGGTCAAATACACAGGCACCAGACCAACTAATATAAAACCTTCATAAAAACATTTCCTTTGAAAATAGAAATGAAAATTCACATTTCACATGAAATGTAAGTCCTGACTCAGATTCGGTCTATTAATTTAGTCTATCCCAAACACAAGTAAACTTATAATTACTAAACGAACATGTAGAAAATCTTGTTAGATATATTCCAGAACGAATTTAAATAAAGCCGTGTTCACACGTGTGACGTTTCTTTCCATTTATTAGAAATGGCGTGTCATAATAAACAGGTAGATACATATTTAATGTGACATGTGTCTTATAGGGCATGCAGAACCGGATCCGGTTCCAAGTTTCTGAAACCCGGTTCCAAATCGAGCTCAGAACCGGGTAGAACCGGGTTACCCGGTTCTTTTATAATACTTCGGAAAAAATACGATATTAAACAAAAGTAACTGTAAAAGTACCTGATAGGCCTTTTATTTTACGCGGCTTGTGTCTTATTTCATTAAATTAATAAGGAAACAAAATTTCAATACTTCTCTTTATTTACCTATCAGTCTTATAAAAGTACCTTGGCCCTTAGTCAGTATCGCCAAGGAATAGAAATTGCTAACGCTAATTATTGACATAAGCTTATGATATTTTGGTAATGGTTCGGGGTCACACTACCAACGACGATGACGACCACGACCAAAATTCAAATCTTGCCAAAATTTATTCAAAATAAAATATTTAAATCTCCCGTCATTACGGTACTCGGAAAAAAATTAATTCGAGGTCAATTAATAAAAAAAATAGTTTTTTTTTGCGATTTTCGCCGAGACGGTAAGTTTATCATACAATCAACTGGAACCAAAATTGTACATCATAAAATTATCTATACAAAAGGTTAAATACATTTTTTCCTAGGAGCTACCGTTTCTACGAAAAACCAATTTTTTTATCCATTGATCTCGAAAAAATTTTTTTAATTGTGTTTTGCACAATTTATTTAATTTCGACTGGATGAAAATTTTGTTCGTGGTCGTCGTCGTCGTTGGTAGTGTGACCGAATCCTTAGGCAAAACATCATACGCTTATGTCAATTTGTATCGATAGCGTATTCTATTTCTTAGCGTTTTGACGGTTGTCTCGGCGCTCTTGTTATCATAATATCACATAAAAACATGAAAAGTAGGTACCCAGCTGTAGGTTTTGAGTCCCATGCGACTGTCGAAATTTGCGAAAATTTTCAGCATTTACGGCTGTATCTTTTGATGCGTTGGCTTGTGAGTTCGACTTTTTCACATAAAAGGGACCGAAGACTTGAGTATTCGATATAAATTTCAGCTTGATACCAAAAACAAAAACATGACTCGATCATTATATGAATCAGTTAAATTAACAGCTTTTCAAATTCACGAGAAATGTAATAAAAAATATTTCTGTAGCCTAATTTTTGTCATTTTCGAAGCCTAATTTTTTTTGGCAATACAACCGTAGGAAACTTATAGCATCTAAGGTTAGACAACCAATCGGAGCCACGCTTGAGGCGTGGCACGAAAATTCGCGATGCACGTGAGTCTGACGTTGCCAGATACAATAAATTTGTTAGAATAATGCATCAAAATATAAATAATACTTTATATTTTAATATTTTCGTCGGAACCGGGAGAACCGGGTTTCATACTATTCAGACCCGGTTCTCAAGATCATCAAAAAACCCGGGTTTACCCGGGTTTTTCGGAACCGGGTAAACCCGGGTGCATGCCCTAGTGTCTTATTACTTATATGACATGGGAGAAGCAATTTCTTTGGAAAAGATGTAAGTCTTCAGCTCTGACGTATGTATTGTTATTTAACTTTTGTAGGTACTAGGATTTCTTGTGTGTTCTTCTCAGCTGTAGGTGCGTAGAAGATGTAATATTGTGTGAAATTTTAAATTTCATTTTTGTTAGAGCTCAGTAGCATAATGTCATTTTGATAAAAATTTTTGTATAACTTAATATGTGTTTGAAGCAATGATTGAATTTATGAACATAATACATGTCTTCATTATGATATTATAAAAATATTGAGATCTTATCAAAAATAAAAAATAAATTTCTTTACAAAAAATATAACAAATATTAATAATCAACTCTATTATTGGCAACTCAATTGACAAAATGAGTATTAAATTATTTACAATTGTTTTAATATTTTGACTGTGTATTGTCTGAAGCGCCCTTAACGTTGGTAATTAACATGACTGCCGCGAAAATTGTACAATTCTCTTAATTATCAAATCATCAGCCATTTTGCAGGTACGTAAAGCTGGCGATGAAAAATTAGCGAAATTAAAAAAAAACAACACCAGAATTTGTTGCTTATTTGTTGCTAATTAGTTGCTATAATGATGATTTTGTTGCTCAACCCGTTCGCTGAAAATCAGCAACAGTTCTAGCTTAACGTTAAGGTAGCGTGCAGAAATCGGAAAAAGGGATGGATCGTTCCAAAAATGCAGATGAATTTGTTGCTAATTTGTTGCTGCATAAAAACAGTGAAAATTTTAAATTTTTTTCATTGGCGCCAAAAATAACACTGGCCATGTCAACTTAATTGTCGATTTTCGGTAGTGAAACATAAAAAAAAATTTGTTGCTCCTCACATCGTTCAC
>CAJQZN010041371.1:29048-55322 GCA_907164685.1 Colias eurytheme
GACCGATTCTCATGAAATTTTCTGTGCATATCGGGTAAGTCTGAGAATCGGCCAACATCTATTTTTCATATGTACCACGGGCGAAGCCGGGGCGGGCCGCTAGTTTGTCTTATAAATTTAATTAAATAAGCTATGTAATTATTGTTAAAGCATTTTATCTGATCTGTATTTAATAAAGAAATTTATGAATTTTAGGTAGGTAGCTTATGTTTATTTGTTAAGAACGAAATATGAATGTACTTGAAGAGTTACAATGCAATGATTTATATCCTAAGGTACTAAACAATACCATGAAAATGTATTATATAAGCTAACTAGCTTACCGCCCGCGGCTTCGCCCACTTTGTCTAAAACCTAATAAATTATATACTAAAACCTTCCTCTTGAATCACTCTATCTATTAAAAAAATCATCAAAATCCGTTGCGTAGTTTAAAGATTTATGCATACAAAGGGACGTAGGGACATAGGGACAGAGAAAGCGACTTTGTTTTATACTATCATATTATGTAGTGATTAAGCAGGTTCGAATCCCATCCTTTGTTCTTAAAGTAAATGAACAGACATATAGACAAGCATTAAAAATCTAATAACACTTTCGTAACCTAGAAACTATGTAGGAAAAACGGATTTACAAAACTTTCAAAATGATTCCCGGCGTAACATGAAGGCTTCGTAGAAACAATTTTATTGTTTCAACTTTTCATAATGTATGTTGCAATCTGTTTTATTATAGTGCTGTGGTGTGTATGTGACAATGAATAATATTTATCATTATTAGAATTTATATACTAACCTCTTTTTAGGTACGTTTCAGCGTTATCATCACTACATAGTATAAAACAAAGTCGCTTTCTCTGTCCCTATGTCCCTATGTATGCTTAAATCTTTAAAACTACGCAACGGATTTTGATGCGGTTTTTTTTAATAGATAGAGTGATTCAAGAGGAAGGTTTCAGTATATAATTTATTATGTTTTAGACAAAGCGAGCGAAGCCGCGGGCGGAAAGCTAGTTTAATGATAAATACGTATATACACACTGTTAATACTTACCAATTTAGTTGTTCAAATTTGAAGCTATTATCCTATCTTACTAATATTATAAATGCAAAAGTTTGTGAGGATGGATGTTTGTGTATGTGTATGTATGTTTGTTACTCATTCATGCAAATACTAATGAACCGATTGCAATGAAATTAACACACATAATATAGAAGGTAACTTGGATTAACACATAGGATAGGTTTTATAATAATAATAATTGTTTAAAAAAACTAAAAAACACACTTTTAGTTCGGTTTTCTATAAAACGCGTGTTTTTTATTTTTTTTTAACTATTATTTATTTTATCAAATTAGTGTATTGTCATCGGTCCTAAATAAATCTACAAAGTTTGAACGAAATCTGGCCGTTTAAAGTGGGTCAAAATCGCGCCCAAAGAAGTCGGTTACAAACATACAGGTGAAGCTAATATAAAGCGTGTAAAAACGCGGGTGAAGCTGCGGGCGGAAAGCTAGTTTCTTATATAATTCTACTCTAGTTACATTTACATAAAATAATAGATTTTAAATAAACATTTTTTACTATTTAATTAAAACTATAATAATTACAATTTTATTTAAGTTGTTATTCCCATTACATTACAACTAACTAAAAATTTAAGACTTTCATAATTTCGATACATACACTCTTATCGACGATGAAGTGTCAATATATGCTAACTACAAAAACTACATTTTTCAGTAGATAAAAAAAACGTTTTATTTCTTTTTCGTTACCGTTTTTAATTATTATTTTAGCTTACGTTCATTATCAAAGGCTATTAGATATCATGGAATCATTTATGAAATGTAACTTCACAGCTTTTTAAAAAAAACATGCAGATATTAGATATTGTTTGTAATTGTATTTAAACAGGAAGCCGTATTTTTTAGATACAATTTATTGCCAATATACTTAGAAGAAATTGTTCTAAAGATTACAACTTTTTTTATTTTAATATTAGGTTTTTGTAGCAATACTATAGTAAAATGTTGATTTAAAATCCTGTCACTACACGTGAATAAGCTCGAAGATAGTGGTTTTAATTTAAAACATTATTTCAATTTGTTCAACTTCATATGGACGAGATTTTCTTGCTGCTTTGGTTATAGTGGCATACATAATCACTTGGAACGTAAATTTCTTTGTTCGTAAGTTGGCGTTCAAGTCAAGAAATATAAGATACTACGTGAACACACGTCAGCGCACAACAGCGTCGAAGATTTACTCATCTTCACGGACGGGTCCAAGACTGAAAATGGCACGGGTGCTGGGGTCTTCTCTGAGGACCTAAACATTAACATCTCGCACCCCTTGGGACCCCGTAATACAGTATTTCAGGCTGAATGCCTAGGACTTCTACTTGCAGCTTTAGCCATAATCAAAAGGAATGTAAAAACTTTTCGATTCGGATTCTATCATATGCAAAGTATAGGATAGCAAAGCAGCACTCATGGCAATCAAAAGCCATGAAATCATTTCAGGGTTAATTCTAGTGTTACCTAGCCCTAACTAGGGTAGGTATGTGATCTGGGAAAGTCCCTAGTACTACAATGAATAAAAGGACACAGTAACTCATGAGGAAACGATGCTGCTGACATATTAGCCAGAAGGGCATCTGAAACACCGGTCATGGGACCTTTTCCAATTCTACCGCTACCTGCAAGCTGGATCCGGCTGATGATTACCCAGCTCACTAGCACTGCACAAAAAGCAGAATGTTCAAGCAGATCTGACTGCAAGCATGCCAGAGAAGCCCTACCAAACATTGACTCTAGACTTGCACGTCCGATTCTCAACCTACGCAGAGTGCAACTACGTGTAATAACAGGGACCCTCACAGGGCACGGCCCCTTCAACAAACATCTCTTTAATTTAGGGATCACAGACAGTCCGCTATGCAGAGCATGCATGGCGTCCGAGGAAACGGCATCCCACGTCATCATGTACGGGGGTTGCGGAGTACAGGGCAAGACACCTGGGGTCTCCCTGAAGCCTTCGGCAGCCCTCACAAGCTGCTTGGCTTCATGTGCTCGGGTGGTTTCAGTTTTAGCTGGTTTCCCCCACCTCCCTCTCTCACGCAAAATAGGCGCTTGACCTCGAGTTGCGGAGAAATGCCCGTATATTATTATAAGTTGACGTTCAATGGTGCTATGAACTGAATCGCATTCCATTTGCGTGTGACTGGGTTCTAAAAACTTTTGAGTTATAGTAATATTATACTTTTTAGTAAAATATAATAGTGCGTTCGACATAACTGCGTTGAGATTTTGGTAAGTGCATTTGTGAGAAAATATAATAATAGGCAGCTGTAATTGGCTAACACAATGCTTTTCCAGGTAATTAATTACAAACGAAACAAAAGTGCTAGACGTCAGGTCAGCAGCTGTTTCGTCAAACCAGTAACATGTACAATGCTTAGTAATTTAATTGACTCTACGAACAATTTGTTGGTATCTTTACGCGCATAATGCGATGGTAGTTTTGGAAAAGCACCAAGAAACTCATCAAGAATGGCAACTTTTCGATGGTTTGTTGAGTTTGATGGAGAAGCACGTGTTAGAATACTTTCTTCTTGGTTTGAAAGCATGCCAAACTCTTAACCCAGGAATAAACTGTAAATGAGCCCAAGGAAAGCGTGCTTAAAAACATAGAGCGGACGCTTCAGGGTGTAGTTAGAATATATTGCCAGCAAAAATGATGCAACTTTTGTTATAAGGTATTGCTACACTTTAATATTTGCTCAAATTGACTGTTTACAGAGAAATGACCTTTATGGGCCTATGTATTACTCTATTTTAAGTACGAAAATGCTATAAAACGAAAATCGCTAAAATGTTAGTTAGGAGGTATTGATACTTCATCGTCGTTATGCAGGCGCTAGACATGTGATCAAATACGCAAATACCTACAAAGTCGCGAAGTGTGGCACTGACATTTGCCTATTTGTTCAAAGTTTGAACACATATTTGAAGTTTGCCGAGTCGAGTCGGTTTTTCTGCGAACATCAAAGTAATCAAACTTCAAAGTTGCTTCAAAGTTTGTGCGCCCTGCCACACTTGTTGCAATGCTTAGTAACGCGCGCGCCGCTGACCGGAGCAGTTGTGTGTGTATATTTTGAGTGTCATAATGGAGTGGAGTAATGATGTAGTTATCGAATTTCTTCAGCTACTTGAAGCGGAACCCTCCATATGGGATCCAAAAAACAAAGACCACAAAAACCGTAACGTTGTAAACGACGCATGGGTCCGAATAAAAAATAATTTATCACTACCGTTTACGGTAGATGAACTAAAAAGAAAGACAAATAGCCTTCTAACCCAGTATCGGGATAATTTAAAAAAAATTAAAGAGACAACAAAAATCGTCTTCCGATCTATCAGCCATCTTTGCAATAACTGTGCCGTAAAACATTTGAAAACAAGTCTAGCAGGCATATTTGTAATCGTGTTTGCGTCAAAGTTTTCACTTCAAAGTTTGGTCAAATGTTTGCTCAAACTTTGAAGCCAATGTGTAGCGCCAGCTTTAGAGATAAACTACGATAACATGGCGCGCCCCTCCAAATTACTGTTTCAATGTGTGTAGTGACATCCTTACGAAGGAGTTTGTATGTAGTTGTACGTATTCGTCTTTAGTACTTTACGTCCAGATTTGTTGGTCAACTAATCATAAGTTGCCGAGCGCCCAAGACAACGCACGTGTCGTTTTCATAGAATACGTCAGTGCAGCGCCATTACTAATAATAATGAGCGATTAGAGCGTGACTAGTCGAGCAACAAAACCGTGGATTTGTTTTTGTTTGACGGCCGTCTCATTACGCACACATGCGTTGTGAATCTTGGTGGTGCATTGTAAATACTTTCACAAATACTTTCAAACGTTTTGAATTTTGGAGGGGCGCGCCATGTTATCGTAGTTTATATATGTATGGTAAATGTTAAAAATACTTATGTAATGACGATTCGAAAGTGCTACTAAATAGTAGTCTAATTGAATAAATGAATGTTTGAGTTTTGAGTTTGAGTTTGAGTATCTCTACATACATTTTAAAATCTCAACGCCCAAGAAAACTAATATTGTGATAATATTGGATTAAAATAGAACATTGGAGCTGTATTATTATGAAGTAGAAAATATTTTCTAGAACAAAGGTTCTAATATTGCGCGGTAAGCGATTTATAACGTCTCTATGTATTATGCTTAGGGTTTTCCATTAACACTGAACCTGCCTTGAAAGTGTTTTTTAATTTAATTTTAAGTGTGTCGCAGTTTTTTAAAGTATGAGAAAAACTCATTATAATACACAGTGTCGATAATTATGTTGTAATTGTAAACAATATGTAGTGTTTTCTGTTTTTGAAGTGAAACTTATTGAGGCGCCTTGAAAGTAAAATTTTTAAAATCGCGTCATGGCAATACCTTTACGTCATGGAGTAAAGCGACAAATTTGATATCTTCGAATCTTGCCAAAGTTTCACTTCTGACACGTGTGCCACCATACATGCTCTTTTTTGTTATAATGCTTCCTCGATAAATGGGGTATCTAACACCGAAATAATTTTTCAAATCGGACCAGCTTAGTTCCTGAGACTAGCGCGTTCAAACAAACAAACTCTTCAGCTTTATAATGAAATGAAATGAAATGAAATACATTTATTTGTCCAAAATGTCGTACATTAATTGTAAATCATATGATTTACAATTAATGTACGACAGTGGGTCCCAAACTAAGTGAAATACTTGTGTCTTGGGACCCTGAGTTGCGCTTCTTGGTTATATACATATATTATGGACAGTAGAAAGTTAACAAGTAGGTAAATAATCTAAAGATAATATTAGTGTAGATTATATAATTAACTAGATATACCTTGCCATGTTTACCTAAAGTACATTAAGTTTGCATGGATGAAAGATGGAGGAAAAATAGATTAAAGCAACCTTTGAAACGGGTTGGATCGTGTCAAAATTTGAGCTATCGATCCCAAACTGTAGCGTACACAAACTGACTTAACATCTTTATTGAAGTGAAATTTCTTTAGGCGCGTTTTTCTTTAATAATTCATTTTTATATTGTATACTAGCTGTATAATGTTGTTATTTGTGTGTTTGATATGTTATATTTATACGGTACGTGACCGTAGTTACAACCGAAAATTCTTGATTAAAAAATAATTTCTTTAAAAAAATAAAATAAATTTTAAAAAAAAAAAGATATCGGCCTGGCTACGTCAATCAAAGTGTATCTGTGTAAAAACATATGGTTTTTAAATAAATTTATTTTTCATTTTCATTTTTCATTTTCACTATTTCTCTGTAAAGAGCAATGAAACAGATGTTTTTCCCAATACCCCAAGGCCTACAAGGGGACATAGGATTTCAAACTCAAACCTTTTCTTCACAAGTAAATTGTTACAAGTGTTTATTAAATAGGCATTCTATGTATAATTAATTAAAACACAGACAAGTAATTCAAAGCGATCGCAACAGTTTCTCTACACCGTGCAATTAAACATTATTTCAAAGCATTTAAACTTTGAAATTTTTATAACCGTTTCGGCAAATTGAAAATTTGAATAGTTTCCAACTTGGCGAAACATTGGCTCGTTAAATTTATTTGACTTCCAAATTAAGTTGGGATAAACAGGAATAAACCTTAAAAGGGATAATTCTGGAGTTTATTTTTATCTCACCTATGCGCTATTTATATGCTATTTATAAATATTCGTTTTAGTTATATAAGATTTAAATTAAAATGCTTTTTGTAAAACATTTCTATAAGTAGGTATGTAATCCTATTAATATAATATTATAAATGTGAAAGTTTGTATGGATGTTTGTTACTCTTTCACGCAAAAACTACTGAACCGATTACAATGAATTTTAGCACACATATAGAGGGTAACTTGGATTAACACATAGGATAGGTTTTATCCCGGAAATCCCACGGGAACGGGAACTATGCGGGTTTATCTTTGAAAATGCGGGCGAAGCCGCGGGCGGAAAGCTAGTAGTAACATACACATGACATCTTCTTGATCGATTTTATTTATTTATGTTTCATCGATAATATTTTACTACGGATACAGAAACTATCCGGGTTTTCCTTTAACAACGCGGGAGAAGCCGCGGACAAGTTGGCTTATATTTTAAGCCAGTTCGATTCCCGGTCTGGAAAAGTTAATGTTTGGAACTATTTAAATGCAGTTCTACTTCTATTTAAACATAAAGGATTTTTGCTTCCAAAGCCCATAGAAAATGTCCACCCTGTAAACTAGAACAACGTTAAAGATATAAGACTTCGCAATTTATGCCCTCATCAGGCCATACTAATCTTTTCTTACAAGACATTAAACGTTTAGGAAGACCCTGGGGCGAATAATATATGGCAAAACGTGACTTCCCTCAATATTTTTACTAACGACTTACTTGGCTTTGGGAAATACTCGTATAAATATAGATGATGTGGCAAGGTTGGGTTTCTAAAATAAGAAAGGAAAGGAGAATGGATTAATAGGTTTGTTTGTGATGTGTTAAACAGGAATGAATGATTCGAATTAGATAATAATTGCACTAGTTGAAAGCTACTTTCTCTCTGAGTGAAACATAATCTTCCCTAAAAATCTACCATTTTTTGCAAAGTGGCATATTTTTTTTATTAGTATATTATAATATACCATTTTCATCTGAGGCAAAGCAACATCTCGTATAAAAATTCTAAATGTTGTTTGTGTTATGTCCTGTGTGTGTCTAGCATTGATCATGTACCTTTTTATAGTATGAATTTACGTTTTTTAGAAGTTGAGCAGTTCATCATTTGATATATTACATTTTTAAAACGTGAGCCGTTAGGAGTTCATCAATTGAGACAGAAAAAAAAATACAATTTTCACAAAACTTTCCATCAAACGGAAACCCTTTTTCCGATGTGTTCTTCGTAATAAACTCTGTGACTCCATTCATAGGAATTTATATTGAAATATGGATTGTTGATAAGGCATCTCACTATCGCACTGTCGTCCATTTTTCTGAGAACGGCTTCAGCTATCTAGAAAATAATATTGGTAAATAACAATTCTATTTATACGTTATTTTTGTCGTGTAAACCATAAGTACCAATCGTGTGGCAAAAATATTATGACAATAATTAAATTGATATTGATTTCGTAAGCTTTTAAAGATGCCTGAAAAATGTAAAGAATTAGATTACTTTGAACGTATTTTTAATTATTCTCTAAGTTTTCATGACAAATAGCTTAATGATTTTTAGATACTTAACGAGTTTAACTGCATGAATACTAATTAAAAAGTGCATTTTTCGTTTTATAAATAATGGATCTCTCGATATATTATGATGTACCTGAGTATGTGGACGTAAAATGCGATATTTTCAATTTTTTTCATTTAATAAATATTAATCTTATAATCGAGTGAGTGTTACCAAAAAAATGTTATATCAAAGAGTTCGT
Source organism: Colias eurytheme (assembly GCA_907164685.1). Lineage (NCBI taxonomy): Eukaryota > Metazoa > Arthropoda > Insecta > Lepidoptera > Pieridae > Colias > Colias eurytheme. The sequence continues at coordinate 37,556 of CAJQZN010041371.1, forward strand.
AATAATGAATTAATGAAAGCAGAATTCCACGTAAATATAAATCATTAGTATTACACGTAATAATTAGCGTAAAAACATTCCATGATTAGATACGATTAGGGGACTTTTTCTAGCGTGTTTGTAGACATTTTGGCATCGCGTGTATCCGTAACTCGATTATGTTACTTTGGTCTAAATATAGCTTGGAGATTACAATGGTTGGAAGGTGACTAAGGAATAACCTGGACATCTTTAGAAGTTTTTCTATATTTAGATAAGCTCTTTACATTTGTTAAAATAGTCGAAGTATAAGCGGCGAGTTGCCTCTTATACTTTGCGCTTGTTTTTGTAAAGATGACGACTTTGTGTTATAAAAGCTTTAAATTATAAGAAAATAGACAATTTTAGTAAATATGTCTTTCTTTATAATGCCCAGTTAGTATGGAATAAATATAACCTATCTGGAAATTAAAGACTTTTTAACGGATTTTAAACGCGATTTATTCATTCTATTATTTTCCCGACGTTTCGAACACTCACTTTTCTCAGTCTCCCCGTGACCACGCTCGCTGTAAAGTGTTCGAAACGTCGGGAAAATAATAGAATGAATAAATCGCGTTTAAAATCCGTAAAAAGTCTTTAATTTCTAAATGTATAATACTCGCATAAAATCAAACATCAGAAAATACTATAACCTATCTGCAGAAAGGCCCTTTAGAGATCTTGAATGTGTTATTATTATACTAACTTTTTAACAAGACTACTCTGGGGTCATTGGTACTTCACACATTGTTGTGTGAAAACTGTTCACGCATAAACATCTACCCTACAATATATGCTTTCCCTTTATTATATGGTCTCGATAAAGAATACCCTTTGTCCTTCAAGTTTCCATTTTCACTTCATAAAGTTCTCCCTAATCCGTTCTTTCGAGTTTCGATGAATAATAAAGATAAACAAAATTATAAGGAAATTCTAATTAAGTAATACTTACAGAAATCGCTAAAATAAGCTAGAATAAAAGAATAAGACGATAACGGACAGAACTCATACCAAGAGATTTTTTTTACGAAAAGTAGTATTAAATTTCTTAAATTTATTTTTTTGGATTTTCTAACCGATATACATAACTATAACACAGAATACATAATAGTAGCTAAACACTAACTATAATATACCTACTCAAAGAGTGTGAAATTATTAGCATGGGCAACAATACTTACCTAGATCAAACTACAGGCAAATATAACATGCATTTTTTTTCAGTTAGGTATTTTAAATTACTTACAGTTTTTTATTATTGATCTGTATCTTTTGATGTATATTTTCTATTACTTAAGTATATGTTTAGGTATTATCTAGCGGAGCGGCTATAAAGCTAATACGTAAGGGTGTGCCTTACTTGTAATCAAGGTCATTTACCTTAGGCAAATACACTAAGTAAATTAGACTATTGAATATACATTAGTCCCAGTTAATCGGTAGTTCAAACAGTACTGTAACACTATTGATTAGGTACCTATAGTTTTAAAATATTTGACGTTATCCATCGAATTATAAAATAAAACAAAAATAAACTTCAGAACAAAAAAAAAGAATATCACGCCATCATAGCTATCAATTTTCGCGCCAATCGTATCTTTCATCTGTATTTTATTTCGAAATAGTTTTTCATTGCACGAAAGCTTTTTGTAAAATTACTTTTGCAAATTCGTAGCTTATTTCCTCACACCAAATTGCTTTGCATAAAATAATACGTGCATTCGCACAAAGCGCGGGAGAGATTGAAACGTTTAATTATTTTGGCGGGAAATGACGCCATTTTGTTCACAATACGGACGTTGAGGAATCAAAAATGTTATTTATGAATGTGGATGGTTAGCTTATTTTACGTTTAATTAATTGGAAGTTTGTAAAAACGAATTGTGTTTCACATAAAAGTGTTTAAGTATCACGGAAATAATAAATACTAGGTAGGCATTAATGCATTTTTTTTCAAATTAAAGTCTATTTTTTACCTATTTAAAATGTTTAATTAATGTAGAATACATTTTAATAGTTTAACACAGATTAAAGATTTTATCTTTATTTCATTCTTAAAATAATATAATCACCTACTCTACACAGCTCTACATACAAAAATGTTTTAATCGGAAACAAGCATTGTCATTAAAACCACCCGCGGCTGTACGTGACATTGTGCAGTATTTTTGATTAAAAAAATTGCGAAAAATATAGGTCAAAGATAGTTATTGCGTACGAACGGTCACAGATTATATAGTAAATGATTATATTTCATATAATATATTTACCTACAAGCTATAACTGTTGGTTTTGTATGATTTTACATCGGGATGAAAAGTTCTCTATTGAAAAAAATACCCATAATTTACTAGTAGGTACTAATAATAGTAACACTCTACTGCGAAAGATAAAATAGAGAAATATCAGACTATAAAATAATATTATTCTATATGCAGACGAAGACTTCTTTAACTTTTTTTTGGCCATATTACTGCATCCATTCAGATCTATTCAGCCATTTATGAGAAAAATATACAAAAACAACGCCTCAACATAATAAAAAGAAATGAATGTCTCTCCTTTATTTCTCCATTCGTAATTTTCCCTACTTTCTAAACACACGCGATGAAAAATAAAGTTTTAATATTACATCACCCTGTATTTCCAGTGTTGACAATAGGCCGACTCTGCAGTAATTTTTCCAAGCCATGGAGAATTTTATTCATGCCTCGTTCTCTGTTTAATATCTCGTAAGGAGGCTGTATTTCTAGAATTCCATTTGGATTCTTGTATTCTATGAAAGAATATGGAATGTTTGACTATCTTGACAGTGAATAGAAAATCGTATGACCTATATACTATATAGGGTGATGTTTTATGGTTGCTGGTGCATATTTTAAATATTATGCGGTAATAAAATATGCAAAAGCTTTGGTGGTGAAAATTCTAATGCCTTTTTAAAACGATTTCATTCCCTTTGCTTATATTTTTAAGTTAACAATTACTATTATAAATGAGTGTGTGTTTCAGTGATAATATAGTTTACTTGCATATTAAATTCTGTTACTTCTTAATCTGGAAATAAAGGAAATAAAAATAAAAAGCCACATAAAGTTGCCTGGCAGAGATTGCTGTATAGCAATAAGGCCGCCTATTGTGCAAAATTTTTGTACCTCATTAATTTGTATCTACCACATTTCCTATATTGTTTTGTACAATGAAGTGTTATAAATAAATAAAATAAATAAATAAATAAAGTTGTAACTCTATCACAATTAATAAAATTTAAATAAAATATATATATCCACTTTTATAATATCGACGGTAGTTCCAACGTTAAATCGACTATAATTTGAGACGAGGAAACCGCAGTAGCTGGAGGTATTCCAATATTATATGGACCTATACATTTATACTATAGGATATTTGAATTTCAGCTCTTCTGTAAAGGAAATATGGTTTCACAATAAAGATTTAACTTATAATACTGAATATACTTATAAGATTTAAACTGAAATGAGAACGATGATTTGAAACAGGTACAATTTACTTTGTAAAAATGTACCAATTATTTTTTTGGAAGTTTTTTTCGTGACTATTTGATATTTTTGGCAGATTTTCAATATTTAATATCTCAATCTAAAAAGAGCATAACCAGAAGCTGCAAAATCAGTCATAAATATTGTAAATAATCCGACTTTGTACATAGATTGACAATCTGTACCTACTACAATTTTGACAACCACATTGGGAATACTCCCAGATTCTGTAGTGACTTCCCGCCTCTAGAGAAAATTGGCGGAAACTTTTGACAGCTGTCAACGGGTAGTTTTTTTTCTTTTTTTTCGTGTAGGCAATTTAGTTTTTTGATTCTGTGCCAAATTAAATCAACGCGTGGCTATGTGTACAACTTTAATTGTTGCTGAAAGTTTTTTTTTAAATTGTTAATAGTTTTGCCTCTTAATTCCATGCATAGTAAATAAAGCTGTGAATTAATTATGGGAAACCAAAATTAACTTTAGTGGTCATGTATGTAGGTATATGCTAGGCAAAGTTGATGAACTTTGATTTTTTTTTGTATCTATTAAAAATAGAGATTAAATAATATTTTGGTTCTTTGTTTGTATATTACAATTTAACTAAAAAACTACAAGAACAACAATTTACAAAGTATGCAATTAGGACAAAAATTACTTACGTAAATTCATAATATATTATACAGGAACTTAATTAAATAAGTAGGTACTATAAATAAAATAATTTTATTTCCACTGAAATAAGGAACCATTTTATTTTTATTTCCTTTTACACGAGTACGTATACACTGAGAAATTAGAAACACTACACTTCTTTATGTTAGTTTTAAAGTTCAGATTAAATAATATTATGAATGGAAAGCAAATCTATTTTTAGAATTACTCTTATAAATGTGATTTGCATAAGCAGAAAATGCTTTAAAATAGAAAATAAATTACTATGTATAACAATATTAATATAAATGCGAATGTTTGTGTGTCTATCTGTTATACACCGCATCACCGAATTAAATGAAACTTTGAATAAAGATACTTAATCGATAATTACCTATTATCGAGACTTTTATTGCTTACCTAATTACATACCACAAAAATTTCATAAATATCAGGCAAGCCGTTACTGAGGAACTAACAAACACTGTGACATATATGTACTAACTTGTTACCAAAACAAGGATATATTAATTAATTAAACACACATTAGAACCATATAAGTTAACATGCGCGAAAGGCAGAATTAATTGTCTCCAGCTCCATAAATAAGCCACATTAGCATATTTGGATAATCTCAAATCTCATAAGGAATAATATTAATATGAGCAACGCGTTCTAAATTAATGTATGATTTTATTCGTGATCCATTTATTATCACTATATGCGATTATGACGTCATCGAGGAAGGTTAATGGCCACATAGCTCCTGGACTGTGCTCCTGGATATTATATTTTGTTTATCTGTCAGATAAAAAATTGTGTGTCTAGAACTATTAAATAGATTATCAGTAACTTTATCAGCTACTTCTAAAACTGGTCATCTTTGAGCCAAGTAATAAAACTATAAATACTACATAATATTTAGTGTTAAATGTTATTAGGTTTCATGACATGAAATTAGCTTTAATTGTCGCTTTAATTATTATTTTTAACTAGCTTTCCGCCCGCAGCTTCGCCCGCGTTTTGAAAGAAAAACCCGCATATTTCCCTTTCTCGTGGGTTTTCCGGGATGAAACCTATCCTATGTGTTTATCCAAGTTACCCTCTATATGTGTGCTAAATTTCATTATAGCATATTGACACATTATTTTAAATTAAAATTTGCACTAGGTACAGTACCTAACTACTTCTGTTATTTTTTTAATTACGTCAGAATTAATCCATCTATTTCGCAGATAAGCTGTAGAAACACACAGAAAACGATGATATGTAAATAGGCTCGTAGAAAATGCTTATTATTAACAGTTTATATTTATTATAATAATGTAGTCTAGATAATAATATACCGTTAGGTACATAACATGCATTTTAACTATTTTGAGTCAAACTTTCAAAAAAAACAACATTTCGATCCTCATTAGCTTCAAAAGTATATCATTTTTACGTGATTAAAACAAGACAAAGGCGTGTCACACACGTATATTTATAAAGGCATGCGACACGGTCGACGTTCTGGCGAGTTTCCAAACATTCAGTATGAGGAATCATATTCCGTGATAAATTGTTCCGTTTTGTATCTCTTATTTATTTTGCAAGCTTTGTCGTGTCTTTGAATAAACTAGTGGTCACCGTGATGTCTCATAGCAGTATTATTTCCAGAGTGGGAAAGTGATGATTAAGGAATATAATATGGAAGATAAAAACCCATGAAGGGTTGTCGCGTAAAAACCACAGGACAGTTCTTTGGCATATTATGATAATATACAGTTACATTTTTTGTAAAATTAAATTGTAATACTGACATGATTAAAAAGAGCAACTATGGAGTTTCTTGCCGGTTCTTCTCCATAGATACTGCTTTCCGAATCGGTGGTAAAAATATGTAATGACGTTTCAAAAGTGCTTCTCGAAGAAGTCTAATTGAATAAATAAATGTTTGAGTTTGAGTTTGAGTTTGATGGCGCTAGACGAACTATATTATAGTGCTGTCATATTTCCTAACTGGAAATAATAGTGCTATGAGCTCTCATTGTACGGGGGCTGGTGTACAGTGGTTGACGTGTGAGCGTAGCACCGAGGGGTGCGGGGTTCGATTCCCAGTGGAGACGAAGAAAAAAAATATTTCAGTCTGGTACGACACAGAAAGATGATCACCTACTTGTCCCTAAAGAAAATCGATCAGTGAAACAGGTGTATAATGCATCTGCCCCTTGCCCTACTAACTTGTGAAAATGGAGAACCATTATGTTCATGTATAATACCAATTCTGAATGTTGTTACCTTCGAGGAGAATCTGCAAGAAGCTCGATATTTACTCTTTTTAATGATATGTACTTTAAAATTAATAGGTACAATAAAACTGTAACATTCCCGTGGGATTTCCGGGATAAAACCTATCTTATGTGTTATTCTGATGTATAAGCTATATTGTGGTAAAGTTTCATTCAAATCCAATCAGTAGTTTTTACGTGAAAGAGTAACAAACATCCATACAAACTTTCGCCTTTATAATATTAGTAGGATAAACCAGCATTTTACTTATAAAAGCTACCTAATTATTGTATCAATGTGGTTCTAATGTATGAGATAGTATACATTTAACAATAAACAAACATATATTACAGCTAATTTGTACGTGTAATTTAGCTCATCTGTCTGGTTTAATTTCATTTAATAAGTCAAGGTTAAACCCGCATTACGTGGTTGAATTATCATACTGAATAGCTGTCTACACCACATCAAGTAAATAATACATCAAATATATATTAATAACAATTATTTTATGGTATTATATAGTATTACTAGCGGTCCACCCCGGCTTCGCCCGTGGTACATAATATTTAAGTTTTCTCTACATAAAAACCATCCTCGTACTTCAAGGAATATAATAAAAAAAGAATTATCGAAATCGGTTCAGCCGTTCTCGAGTTATGCGCTTACCAACACATTTTGCGATTCATTTTTATATATAAGATATTATCTATGGTATAACGTAGAGAACATAATCTATAAAAAATAAGGTTATGATTCGGTGCACGTATGTGCGTTCCATTGAATGGATGTGTGTGTGCGAGTGTGTGCGTGCGTGTGTGTGACTAAAATTCAACTAAAAGAAATTTGAAAGTGTGGTAGAGAAAGAGAGAGAGTATTATCTCGTGTTAAAAGGTTCATCTCATCTTATACAGTATACTACCTATCTATTTGAAATGACTATTTTTCTAACTACTAAAATAAATAAAGGAATATCTATGAAATGTATTTTAAAATCAACACCTACATCGTATACAATTACGCAACAATTTCATAGGTTAAAAATATTACAGAGAAAAGAATTTGAGAAGAAGCGCTTTATGGAATTTTCATCCGCATTCCACAATAAATTGTAAAACGGATAATATTCTTTATTTCAGGAAATTATTTACTTCATCGACGATTTACGCTTTTTATAAATCAAGTTTTTATTTTATTTTAGCTCTTTAAGTCGGAGGCCAAGATTTCACTTCACTTCAGGAGTAAGAAATCAAATAACATAATTTCTGAAGTTGAAGAGTTTGTTTGTTTGAACGCGCTAATATCAGAAAAATTCTTTCGGTAATAGATAGCCCATTTATCGAGAAAGGGATAGGCTATATATCATCACGCGCAGATCAATAGGAGCGGAGTAATGCGGGTAAAATCGCAGAGTACAGCTAGTCATACCATAAAATCGCTGCGTCGTGAAAGAAAGACAAGCAAATAAACTTTCATATTTGTAATATCTCTTAAAAAGTATGTTATTTGCCCTCCTGGAATGAATAAAAAAATAAACGCAAATTTTTCGAAAATTGTCAAATATACGGAATAATTTAATAAAATGAATATAATTTCATCAAGTTTGTAAAAGGCTTTATAAATGAATCCCGAAATTTAGTTATTTAATACAAATGAAACTCGGCGAATACGCAATTGAATTTTAGGAATGGAATAATGAAAGAGATTTTTAAACAAAAGTGTACATAACACCCGCAGAATACAATATTGTAGAAAAAATATTTTTTGGATCCTATTATTTTGCTAGGCCCATAATATACCTGATTCCCTCGGAACAATAAACGAACAATATTATTAACAAAATTAATATTATTATATTAAGAATATTAAGTAATTCTTTGTCCTTCAGATTTCATACGAAACCTCCATTTAAAATTGACTGGTTGATTCCATTAAAACCTCAATAGTTTATGTCAAGCGTGTTGAAAAACAATTAGCCGATTGTCACCAGCCTTCATATTCGAGAGACCTAATTAAAAAAAAAATAAAAAAGCAAATGTTGACGCGCGAAAATCGAAAAACCACCGCGCAAAAAGGAACTCGTCGAATGTCAACGTGACAGCTATTATTTTTGACAGGTAATTTGACAGGCATGAAATTAGTTCCCGCGCTTTTCTTTGATGAATTCGAGATGGCAGCGAGCCGTGTTATGAAGTTTTTTGTGAAACTGAGACTGTGTATGGAGATTTAGATAACATAATACTGGTAAAACCACAGGGTAAAACGATATTTAGATGAGTTGAAATGACAGAAAGATAAATGTTATGTCTTTGATCTCTATCTACGTCATAGAACTAATATTGACAAAATTAATTATAAATATGTTCATTGGAACAACTTAAATATCGTGGGAAAAACTCGTGTATAGTTAATATGTGAATTTGTATTATAATAAATTTTGACAAAAATATTAATTTATGCATAATTTATTTTTAATCTTGTAGCAAGATTTATTGAGCGCAATAACAATATTAACTATTATTAAATTTTGTACCCCAACATTGTAAACAATGTTAGAAACTAAATTTACTCCACACGCAATGATTTTAGAAATCACTCGGCGCCAAAATACCATTAAAATTTATCTAAATTGTCTAAGCTTTGAATATATCTCGGTAATTTATGAAAATTCATATTCTAAGGAGTAACCATCAAATTGTTGCCAAATGATATTTGCGTACAAAAGTGCAATGCAATAGAATGTAATCCCGGTAAAAATTTTGTGGATTCGCGCCAATTTATTTTATATAATCTTTATTTTTGTGTTGTAGTGATATTATGAGTCAAAATATTATTGCATTCAGTTATATATTTTTTGAAGTTATACTTCTTTAGATGCGTTGAGAGTAAAATTTCAAGGTCACGTCATGGCAATAACGTCACGTCATGGAGTAAGGCGACGATTTTGGTATCTTTGAATCTTGCCAAAGAAGTTTCACGTCTGACTGAATAAATATATATCCGCATAGTTTCCGTTCCTGCGGGATTAAAGTCTATGTCTAATTCTGGGTCTTCAGCTACCTACATAGCAAATTTCACTGTATTCGGTTCAGTAGTATTTGCGTGAAATAATAACAAACATCCATTCAGCCATCCATCCTCACAAACTTTCAAATTTATAATATTAGAAGGTTGAATAGTGTTGTCATTATCTATACTAATATTATAAAGAGGAAAGGTTTGTTATTATGTATGTATGTATGGTTTTCACGCATAAACTACTGGACCGATTTCAAAAATTCTTTCACCATTAGAATTATTCATCTTCACTGAGCAACAATTGCATTTTCAAAAAAATTAGAGATCCGTACCAAAAATGCAATAATGTAACCCAAGGTGTAAAAAATTCCTTAATAAAAATTCTAGAATCCAATCCTTGAAGTACGAGGATGGTTCTTATGAAAAAAAACGTAAACATGTAGGTACCACGGGCGAATCCGGGGCGGACCGCTAGTCTGCTTATGATTTAATTATCGTCATCGGATCGGAACTTCCAAAAATTACTTACATACAAAGCAACCTCTTTATAATGTAACTATAAATCGAATTAATACCGACAAAAGCTTATGCATAAATAATTTAGCCGACGTTGATCGGCTTCGTAATTAAATAACCGAGTCTCGAACGATCTAATTTTCTTGAGACAACCGACTTTATGCTGAAATTGCTTAATTATTCAGATTTTACGCTTTATCGTTTAATTGTATACTTTTCGCTTTTTGAATAGCGTTTATTCTTGACTTGATCTGGGAAAGAAATAGGTAAGTAGGTATACAAAAAATACATAGACTACATAATTTGGTATTTTTTGTAGGTTCAGGCATGTAGGGCATTTCGACTGTTTATCTCAGCACTAGACTAAATGTTGTTGATTCAAACTCAAAACTCAAACATTTATTTATTCAATTAGACTTCTTCGAGAAGCACTTTTGAAACGTCATTACATACTTTTAATATTACTACCGATTCGGAAAGCAGTATCTATGGAGAAGAACCGACAAGAAACTCCATAGTTGCTCTTTTTAATAGCAGTGTAGATAGAACAAATTACACTGGTCTAAAAAACACTGATCTAAAAAATTCTATTATTTTCTTTCTTTCATTCTTATTATTATGGATACTTACTAATCTTCTGATTGTCTAGAACCGCTGAACCATCTTTTACTTAATTTCACTGAAAGATGTAAACGACTTTTAACAAGCGAATTTCATAAATGAAGTCACCATAGCCCTGCAATTAACTATAATATAAACATACATCCATGTAATTAATAGCTTCGATACAAGGAATTCCGAGCAATTAATCGGATGCCTATGATTTATTTAATTATCCGCCGTATAATTTTAGCCAATTGAACGATTCTGTTAATTGGAAGCTGTTAATTAAACAATAATCGAATCCTTTGGGCTTTTGGAGCCTTCGATAAGATTATGAGAGATTATAAGGTTGTGGTTTATTTTAATATTGTTTTTGTTATTTATTTTTGTAATAATACTTAATTATTTTTAACAAGAAACTAAACTACTTTTAATTCTACAAACATTGGACAAAATTTGAATGCAACTAATTCGTAGCACTTAGCTTTTTAAATAAAGAAAGAATTATCAAAAGCGGTTCACCTAACTGAAAGTTCTGAGGTGACGAACCCAAAAATATAAAAATCAAATTGAGAACCTTCTCCTTTTTTAGAAGTTGGTTGAAAATGTAAATGGATTGACGATGAGGATATTGGATGTAAGTACATAAATAGATTTAAATTGAAATTCTGTTTCAATTTGAACTCGAAACCATTGTAGGTACTTGTTAAAGCTTTTTTAAAATTTATTTGGATATTTTTATTTTTATTTAACGTATTTCTAGGTATATTTATTTGTATTTTTATTCCATTGCTTGATATACCCTGTTAGCTTGTTTCACGTACCTAGATATTTATAGCGTTCTACGAATACTACTTTCTCAGTACTAGTAATTTTCTCTGAAACGCACATCAATATAACATTCAAACAAACAAACATTTCTCCAGTTAAATGAAAAATAAATAATAATATTTGTATTTCAATCAGAAAACAAATAAAATTACGTAGTTACGAAGTTCTTTCATAAAATCCACTTTTTCAACTCGAAATGCGACAGAAAATGTGTCTAGGTCGTTTTACACCTACATGGGCTAAAAGAAAATGGCGGACGACCTGATTTCACGCTCCCTCTGCAATACATAGGCTTTATGCAAACTGGATGACGGCAAACAAAGAATATGTAAAATAATTACATTACAATAATGGAATATTTTTTTAATTGTAAAATTTATTAAGCTTAGAATACTACTTTTAATAAAGTGATTTAATTAATATATTACGTACTATATACTAGCTGTGCCACGCGGTTTTACCCGCATTTCTCTGCTCTTATTTACCTTAGCGTGATGATAGCATCTTCTTCGATAAATTGGTTATCTAACACTGAAATAATTTTTCAAATCATACCAGTAGTTCCTGAGATAAGCGCAAGCAAACAAACAAACTCTTCAAATTTATAAATTAGTATAGATACTGCAAAGAAGCTCTTGATCAATGTACAAAATTTTTATTACTCCGTGTAAAAATGAGATAAAATTTAACAACTAACACTAGGACACAGAACAATAACTTGAAAAATACGTTGAATAATTTTATCCAAATATTGCCTTAAACGGTGAATTCTAGGCGTTTTGCCAAGTAATTATTATTACAGGCTTTGTGACGCGGCTTTCGAGGTCTATGTAATAAAGCCCTTCTGATAGAAATGATACAGTCCACTGCTTTCACATTCATATAATAAATAAATAAAACCACTTGAAATAAAATATTGAAATATTATTTTTTTCCGAAGCCCACAGTTTGGGTTATTGCGCCACTCCAGTAAGTACCTAAGTAGGTAAGTACTTGAAATATCTTGTAAAGCTAGTATACCATGGTAAATGAGTGTTTTTTTTTTATTTAAAACAAAAGAATGAGAAGATGAATATCAGAAGTTAAACATCTTTGCAAGATTCAAGATTTACTCCCAACGCGCCTGAAAAAATTTCTCTTCATTAATACACACACAAATATTTCAACACGTTCTGTAGTCATATCTAGACGTAAGTTATCTTAAATTGCAAGGCTGAAAACTTATTATTTCCATGTTTTTTATCAAGGAAATCAAATCGGTTCTACAATACATGTAATACCGGATACTACATGTAATACCATTATTAATATCGTGTAAACTTAGATTAGTGTTAGAATAATATTAGTATACATTAATTAGTATTATGTACTGTATAATATCATGCGCTAATCCAATATTTAATCATAATCTCCAAACCTCATTAACTGATATTCAATTTAGTTTAGAGATTCTCACACAACAAGATACTAAATCCATACTAATATTATAAATGCGAAAGTAACTCTGTCTGTCTGTCTGTTACTCAATCACACCTAAACTACTGAACCAATTTGCATGAAATTTGGTATGGAGATATTTTGATAACCGAGAAAGGACATAGGACACCTTTTATTGCGAAATATGTACCACGGGCGAAGCCGGGGCGGACCTCTAGTATATTATATATCTTCTTAAATTTTATGTACACTTATAGGTACATAATATAGAAATAATATGTACCTATAAGTGTACATTAAGAAAAGAAAGTTAAGTAGAGTTAGTTCATTTAAGTCATTTTTAAAAGTCCATTATTTGACAGCTTAGCAATTAAAACCTTTTAAACGTATTTAAAATGTGATTTATTCATTACACCATTTTATCCAGTACTTCAGAAAACTTTACAGCGATCACCGTTTATGTTAAAATCCACTAAAAATAAAATACCTAAAAATAAAATAACAGCTTATCAATTAAGAAAATTGTAACAAAACAGCATTTGTCAGTATGTTTGTATATTTATATAGTTCTACGCACTCAAAACTTAACTAACATATAATATTATAGTGATGAAAGTAAACAAAACAAATATAAATTGTAATTAATACAGACTAGACACCATTTTTATTTATGTTTAATACGATTTTCGTGTTAATTGTTCACAGAAATAACTTAGATTTCGAAGATATTTGATCTCTCTAATATCTGTCAAAGACCCTTGAATGCAAGTCTGAATGTCATTTTAGGTTCAAAGAACTAAATATAATGATAAAATCAAACTTGAGAAATGTATTTAAATTTTATTTCAATGGTTTCTATCTATGGTAATAGAGATAAATAAGATGGATTCTATTTGCATTGTAAGAATGAATGAAACAGATATTAAATTTACAGAAGAAAACTATTTTATAATGTAGGTACCTACTGATGCATGTTTCTGACTATAATATTAGCCAAGATATACCTTGAAAATAAGTACCTTTATATTATTTTTTATTAAAATAACAGATACTGTTAAACATTTTTATACGGTCAAAATACGAAAATCTATTTAGAAATTAAATAAATTTTTAGCATTTTTAACTAACTGTGATTCAAATTACCTATTCATATTATTATAAAAATGTATTTGAACCACCAGAATAAACAATAAATAATATTATAAAGAGGAAAGGTTTGTATGTATGTATAGTTTTCACGCATAAACTTTTGGACCGATTTTGATGAAATTTGGCACAGATAATCTTTAGACCCTGAGAAAGAACATAGGCTACCTTTTATTGCGAAATTGTACCACGGGCGAAGCCGGGGCGGACCGCTAGTAAACAATAAAATTAAAATTTCGCGTTTTAAGCCCGTTTAAAATTACACAACCAAACAAAGAACACAATCACTAAAAACAAAGTTTATAATTGACCGTTTTACAAAGAGATTTACAATGACCACAACATCTTAAAAGGATTTTAAAATTAAGCCACACGTACTCATTAATAGTACTTAAGTAAGCCAAAAATAGTGTTTTCTTATATCTAGATTTAAGACTTTTAGGTCAATGAGACGTGCTCTCAAGAGACGGTATAATTTATACACAAATGTTAAGATATTTTATTCTTCGTGATTTATAAAGCGTAATAAAAATAAAAGGATGTTTATTTGTTGATTTATTATGCAGAAACGGTTGTAGAGATTATGATAGTATAGTATAAAATTAGGTAAGTAGGTAGGCTTAATAATAGATTTTTCATTTTTATGTTTAATATGTGTGATTTAATGTATTATTTGTTTTCAAGTATCGACCTTCCATATAAACTGATAACTATATTTTTTAATTCTTAGTAAGCGTATTTATACATTACATAATTATATCTCTATTATTTTAACATTTCAGCCATTTTAAGTTGAACTAAATGTTTTAAAATAAGAAGAAGACTTATTGCTTATCTATACTTATTTCTTATTACTTATAATATTATAAAGCTGAAGAGTTTGTTTGTTTGTTTGATAGAACGTGCTAATCTCAAGAACTATTGGTCCGATTTGAAAAATTATTTCAGTGTTAGATAGCATTTATCTAGGAAGTTAATAGGCTATATATCATCACGCTAAGACCAACAGGAGCGAAGTCACGCGGGTGAAACTGCAGGGCACAGCTAGTATAAAATAATCTCCAAAATTACAGAACTAATTTTAAACCCTAACCATGCTCACTGCAACAAAATAAATAAAAAACGAACCAATTAATGAAACGTTAAGCATTCAGAGTAAGCTACTTCTTTCGATTGCTAAGCTGTAAGCTGGATTAAGCTGCGGCTTGGTAACAATTACTTAATGCTTTTTAAATGAAGATCCTCTGGAATATAAGTTAAAGTGAATTGCGTTCGTAGTTATTGCAGGATAGCATTTTTCAGAAAATGTAGCGATAATTTTTTATATTTATAGGAATGTGTTTTTATTTTCTACTCAAATTTTTACTTTAATGGATATAAGGACATCCATACTTATATTATAAATGCGAAAGTAACTCTGTCTGTCTGTCTGTTACTCAATCACGCCTAAACTACTGAACCAATTTGCATGAAATTTGGTATGGAGATATTTTGATACCCGAGAAAGGACATAGGCTACCTTTTATTGCGAAATATGTACCACGGGCGAAGCCGGGGCGGACCACTAGTAATAAATAAGTCAGGTAGGTATAATTGTTTATTCTAAACTAGCTTACCGCCCGCGGCTTCGCCCGCTTTGTCTAAAACATAATAAATTCTATACTAAAACCTTCCTCTTGAATCACTCTATCTATTAAAAAAACAGCATCAAAATCCGTGGCGTAGTTTTAAAGATAGGGACATAGGGACAGAGAAAGCGATTTTGTTTTCTATGTAGTGATTTTTACTAGCTGAGCCCCGCGGTTTTACCCGCGTGGCTCCGCTCTGTTGGTCTTAGCGTGATTCAGATATATAACCTTCCTGAATAAATGGGCTATCTAACACTGAAATAATTTTTCTAATCGGACCAGTAGTTCCCGAAATTAGCGTGTTATAACAAACAAATTTTTCGGCTTTATAAAATTATTTCGTTAGATTAGAAAAACATTTTTCCTTGAACATCGATAACTTGATAATGATTCAAAATATTTTAAAATTATTTGGCATAAAATTTAATTCATAGCCTAAGTATTTATACTTAATGGAAATTTTAAATAGCTTTGAAGTTTCAAGAAAACAAGTTTTTTATTCAATAGCCTATGAATAGATTTAATATTGCTACGGTGATATTGCGTTCCATTCAAGTGTAGATGTTTTTAAAATTTTCAGTTTGAGTTTCAGTTTAAAAAAATACAATCTTCATATTATTTTCATTTAGGTATACCTACACTATATACAATGTTCATAATATTGTTAATTTCACTCAAAAAATGTTTTATTTATAATAAGTTTATAACATTAATAAAACGATAATATTAGATATAAAATTCCTATTTATATAAATATGATACACATAGTAAAGTACATAATAATATATTCAAGAATTTCATTAATGTTTTCCGAAATTTATTTCACGCAAATGTCCGTTAAGTGCCAATTTTTCTAACACTAATATATCTGGATTATCATACTCTAAAACACACACTATACACACTTAAAAACTTCAGAACATATTATAACCCTCAAAACAGGGTCAATCAAATGGATTAAAAGTCCAACCTCGGACCGATTCATCAGCAGTTTTATTATATGTTTGTATGTTTAATGATAATAGTATAAATTGGCTGTCAGCCATGCCACGGTTAAAAGTGGGGACACGTTATTTTGAGAGTCAGTTGACAGAAGACGACAAGGTCGATTTCAGGGCCGGTGCTAATCGTCGGACATTGCACCTGTTTGGAAAAGTAGATTAGCGTTTTCTTATGAAAGTGAAGTATAGACTAGCTTTCAGTCCGGCTTCGTATGCTCTTGATGTTATGGCGTGATCGTAGTTACATAATGTATTTACTGCTGTTAGCCTTACGTCTTGAATCAAGTTTAATTTCATTGAAGAAGGGTTTATTTTCATAAGGTTTAATCTAGCTCTGTTCTGGCATAAAAATTGACTCATCAAAAGCGTGCGTTGATAAATAAATTTCTTTCAAATCGTCTCATAGTTCAGGCGATCTTTGGAGCACTGATTGACAATACAAAATATAATTTATATTGTAACTCTAATAATAAAGTTGTTTTGTTGTACTACTTATGAAACAATTTTCATAATGGGTTAGCCTAGTTTTTTATCCATAGCAAAGAACGATACCCATTCTGTATTAGAGCAGCAGATATGGATTAGTGTGTCGCGGAAGAATTCCAACCAATACCCGCGGCCCCATAATAATTAAAGCGGCTCGACGGAACACAGTGGGGTTTTAGTCGGTAAGAATCCGACATAACCCGCGGCTCCTTCCCCGGGGGCCGTGGGTATCTTTGGAAAATTTCCCCACTATAAAAAAAGATATGGATTAGTGTACTTATTTCTACACAACATCTACTTTCTACGATCTACACAAGATGTAAAAGCAGTCTGTATTTATACTAAGAGTTTTATGAAACTCAAGATTGTATTTAACTGTCTACAAATATAATTTAAAACTGTTTTACACGTGTATAAAGCAACATTGTTAAAACAAACATTACGTGACTGACAATCTTTTGACAGTTTATGTGTTATAGCATGGTTATAGCCAAGTTATAGCCACCTATCGACAAAACGTTCATAGAAGTTCAAGGTTATATTCACTATAATATCTTCTCTTCTTATATATAAAAATGAATCGCAAAATATGTTGGTAAGCGCATAACTCGAGAACGGCTGAACCGATTTCGATAAT